>JAHWFP010192829.1:0-73904 GCA_023313725.1 Lithobius niger
TTTTTTTTTTTGCCTAAAGGACTCGTTCACTCCCACATTTTTGTATGAACACGCTGAATATTCACGGATTTGTATAACCGCAGTGCCGATCACGCGCCCTCCACTTTGGCAGGTTTTCCTCCGTGATGAGGTTATTGGCTATCCAAAATCCTACTGGTTGTATTTCCCCAATTTCACTGCCTTGAAGCTAACAGGCCTTAAAGCACGACATCACCCAGTTAGCCAACTTGATGACTCTCAGATCTGAATCCCAGAAAGGGGTTGTTAGGTAAACTTTAACGGTCTGTGTACCCTCAAGCAAAGAGG
Organism: Lithobius niger; assembly: GCA_023313725.1. Lineage (NCBI taxonomy): Eukaryota > Metazoa > Arthropoda > Chilopoda > Lithobiomorpha > Lithobiidae > Lithobius > Lithobius niger. The sequence continues at coordinate 307 of JAHWFP010192829.1, forward strand.
GATGAAACATGGACTAGACAGTCGACACGGCGCTCGTACACCAGGTTTAACTTATGCGGTCAATTGTCGTAATAGTCTGCCTGCAACACAGCGATTTCAGCAGTTTCTGGTGTCCAGAAGTGTGTAACTTCAACACACACAAGCTTATGCTTCATGATGCACTCCATATGAGCACCACCTCGCTACTCCATACTATATGCAAGAGTCCGACACTTCCAATCCACACCAATAGACCAGTCTCGAGGGACATTTTCATGTTACGAACCAGCGTGGTAGGGCTCGTGAATCGACCCTCTCCAACGGAAGTCATCACTCACCCATCTAGCGAACGAAGACCTATAAGAACTCAAGTTTTTCTCTTTAACAAAATATCCGTCTAGGGTTTAAATTATGGCGCAATTTTCATTTATTTTTCTCTTTGAGTAATCCGTGGCAAACTGATCATTGCCGATAACATGGGAACTAGTAGGTGGCCATTAGAAGATCCCAGGAATGAGTGCCAGACGAGCATTGCTTCGTTTCCACCACATTTTCTGCGGCGTGATGCGGTCGTTTACATGAGGGTGCTAGTGGAGCGCAAAACCGCCCTTCATGCCACTGATGTATCAACACTGAGAATAACGCAGTCGCACCCCCTCCCCCACCACACACCTAATAATCCTAGTAGTAACTAACACAAATTAAAATACTTTTCTTGAAAGCAACCGTCTCGAATGTCCAGTTGCAGTCGCCACTTGGCCAGTAGACCTCATAAAGTACTCGCCATTTCACAATTTCTACTCGCCGATGCATGGTTTCTCTAATTTATGCATTTACAGAGATGTAAAATGTTCTTTTACCCCAATACTATTTAACAAAAGGCTGTTGTGTAGCCTTTAGAAATCTGAACAGAACGCCGCAAACCGTTCATCTCTAGCTTATACAGTTCCCATGATATCCCAATTTGAGCATCATTTTCTATTGCTCGTCGCCATTTTGGCGAGTAGGGCTGAATTCCAAGCCGCCAACTGAGGATTGTCATTCGCCAAATGGCGAGTGGCGACCGGCATTTGAGAGGGTTGCTTGAAAGCATAATGACAAGTCAGTTACCAACCGAACTACCTCTTTTCGTGAACTAAGTGAAAAACTACGCAAGCTCCCTGGGATCTTTCACATTCCACAGTCGACATGAGCACGTAACACCACCACCAATCACGAATACTTTTTTTGGAATACGGGTCTGGTTTTCGTTGCGGGCCAATATTTAATGCATCTAGACGCCTCCACACCCCTAAGACACAATCCAGGACAATCTAGTGTCCAATATGAACGCACGGCCAACTCAAAACAGCCACAACAAGCTACCTAAGACAATCTCAAAAGTGAACTACACCAAAAACTCTGGGGCGGGAGGGCCCAAAAACCATTGACAGCCAGCAACAATGAAGCATCTGCTAGCCAAGAAAAATACGCCTGGTGTCCTTACGGTACCTCTACAAGGAGCTACACCTTTACAATTTCACGAGCAAAATACCCCCAAATTGTACAAACCCACAATAACGCATTATTTCCACTACAATATGGTAAGGATTCGAGAATCGTAGGGCCTGATCGGGACGAAATCGGTCCACGAGGTCATTGTGCAGACTAAACACCAGACAGCAAAGGTCTACGGCAGTTTTTGATTATTTCCTTATGTCCTGCTAAGAACAAAAGGGACAAAATCCATACCTGTATTAAGGAAGTGTTATGTCCTAGATTATTACTACGATCAAACAGCTGGGTGATCGCTTAGCTAATAAACGTACGTAACGCCTTACCCTCCACACAGCACCAACCCGGCTTACGTTCAGAATGAGCAATATGGCGCAATTTGCCACATGCCTGCGCACAAGATTACTGCGCATCCGATGGAAGTATGAAAAGCCGTCCGTCTCATAGTCGTACAATGCGTGCATAGCCACCAGAACAAGCAAAGCCATCTTCTCTTCACGTGAAGCACTTCCTTGACAGGATGGTAAAAATTTTGAAGAAAGAATAAAATAGGTCTTACAGGACATTGCAGAACTTGCGGTTGCGCAGAGTACGAGTTCTTATAGAAGCATAAGTAATCCAACACTTCATCCTTTCTGCTAAAAGTAAATACCTAGCATCAGTACCGGAGCAAGAGCGGAAGAAGGAGGTGGCCGCCCCAGGAGCCGAAAGGGGAAAGCGCGCCGAAAATGCTGCCCTCCCGCCTCAAAAAAAATTTGAAAAAAGTTTAATTTTAATACATGCTCTAAATAGCAAGAAAACCCAAGAACATGAATCTGGCAACAAATATTTAATTTTCGGTCCGGTATTTGGGACTTGCTCACAATAAAAATGTTAAAACACTAAAATAAAGTGGGAGCTGCCACAAATTGTGGGCTTCACACAGCCATCATGTTGGAAAATCATCCAATATAGCTTCTGTATGACGTCCACAATTTGCTGTTCCCAGTTTTTAAAATGTTGTAACATTTATATTGTGAACAAGTCCCAAATTCCGGGCCGAAAATAAAATATCTAGTGTCAAATTCATGTTCTTGTTAGTTGTCTTACCAGTCAGAGGGCAGCTCTATCATAAACTAAATACAATTGTAATCCTTCAAATTTTTGTCTCACGCCTACCTACCTCAGCCGTTCATGTCAGATTCGTGTGTTTTCAGTGTGTTGGATTATTTCTGTGGCACTGTGGTGGGTAGATTTGGGACGTTTTTTTTTTTAGGTAGATCTGGGAAGAGGTGTAAGAGAAGGGTAGGTTGCAGTCTGCTGTATATCACGATAAAGTGTAAGCTCAATTAGGCCCAGGGCGCTGAAACCCTTGCTCCGACACTGCCTGGCATAAGGGCGCATTTATGCACCAGCTCGCCTTTTGCATTCTTGACATTGACATTGAAATTGACATTGAAAAAACACCAGCAGGAAGCTTGTTGCTTTTGATGCTGGGAGGAAATGAGTAGGGTTCACTAGTTCTTGTACACAAACTGAGGGGTGATGGTCGGTAAGAAGGTATCTAATTTGGTTTTGAAGATATTAGTATTTGATGCGGTGACAATGTCCCTAGGCAGACGGTTCAAGGTGCTGCAAATCCGGAAAGGAAGAGAGAGTTCTCGGTTTTTGGAAGTGCAGCGGCGTTGAAAGATCTTGAGCCCGTTGTTTCTAGTTTGTGGGTTGTTATTGAGGACAAAGAGGGGTTTATTTGTGTTTGAGGGAGAGTGCAGGTGGTTGTAGGTAAAGATGAGATCGCCTCGGATTCTGCGGTATTCGAGGGTGGGGAGTCGGAGAGCTTTCAGGCGTTCAGTGTAGGAGAGGTGACGGATGGAGTGGACCTGTTTTGTGGCTCTTCTCTGGAGTCTCTCGAGTTTGTCGCGGTCGGATTCAAATCTGATCCACCAAGCAGAATTAGCGTACTCAAGGATGCTGCGAACAAGGGAGCGGTAGAGCAAAAAGAATGTACGTTCGTCAAGAACAGAGAAGGAGTTTCTGATGATAGCAAGCATCCGATAGCCTCGTCTGGTAATGAGGTCAATGTGTTGAGAAAATGTGAGTTTTTGATCGATGAGCACACCAAGGTCTTTCTGGAAGTCTGCGTGTTTAATTGGGGGTCCATCATCTTGTAGGGTATACTGGAGTAATGTCGTGGGATGGCCGAAGCTAAGGACTGCACACTTTGTTTCGTTGAGGTCCATGTTCATTGCTTGGACCCATTGAGTGAGTTTGTAGATGTTGGATTGAAAAGCAGTGGGGTCATCAGGGGAGATGACTGGGGCAACAAGCTTGGTGTCGTCCAAGAAGATGCAGCTATTACATGTAAGGCAGTCAGGTAGGTCATTAATGAAGATAATGAAGAGGAGGACACTTCCCTGTGGGGCTCCACTGGTAACACTGCCGATTTTAGAAGGGTGACCGTTGATGACAGTGCGTTGAGTTCTGTTTGTGAGAAAAGCAATAAGCCACTTTAGGAGGTGGCCAGAGATGCCTACGGTGGTTAGCTTGGTGATAAGGATGTCATGGGGTATGGTATCGAAGGCCTTAGCGAGATCAAAGTAGGCGGCATTTACCTGTGATCCACCTTCAGTCCATTCAGTGACAAGGTCAAGAAAGGAAATGAGGTTGTGGGTAGTGGATTTGCCGTGAAGGCCACCGTACTGACTAGGGGTAAAGAAGTCGTTATGGTTGAGGAAGGTAATGATTTGTTTGGCGACTATTTTTTCCATGCATTTGCAGAGGATACAGGTGAGACTAATTGGTCTGTAGTTGTTCGGGTTACTACGATCTCCAGCTTTATGTATTGGGGTGACGTTAGCAGTGAGCCAGATATGAGGAAGGGTTGATTCAATGAACGATTTCTGGAAAATCATGGTAACACTCTCAGTAATGACATTTGCCAGTTCCTTCAAAATCTTTGGGTGTAGTTCGTCAGGTCCGGGAGATGAGTGTTCTTTTATGGTGGAAAGAAGATGTCCGACTTCTTCAGTGGTGAAGGAAATGTTTGAGAGGACGTTACCGTTGAGATTGCTGTTGCAATTGGTTACGGAGGGAAGCTTGTTTGTTTTAAAGACAGAGCAGAAGTGAGAGTTAAGAGCGTCGGCTTTTAAAGCAGGATCGTTAACAGGTCCGTTTTGTCCGTTTATGGTACCAATCGATGATGAAGATTTTTTTTTGCGACCAATGTAGGCCCACAGTTTTTTAGGGCAGGTTTTAGATGAGGATGCGATTTTCTTTTCGTAGGAGAGGCGTGCAGTACGGATTTCAGTGGTTAGTTCGTTTCTGGCACGCTTGTAGTTTTTGTAATCGTCATCAGTTTGACTTTCTCTGTAGTCGTTCCAAGCTTTGCGTTTGGTGAGGATGGATCTTTTGATGGTGGTATCGACCCAGGGGTGAGTTTGTCTCTTTTTTCCAGTTTTCCTTGTGAGAGGGCAGTGAATAAAGATGGATCTCAGAATAGTATGGTGAAAAATTTCCCACGCTTCCTCGGTGTTCATTGGTACAATACGTTCGGCAAGGTTTGCAGCTTTGATGGAGTTGCGCATGAGGGTGTAGTTTGCCTTGAAGAAGTTGCGCTTGGTGATGTTGGGCGGGTCGGGTGTAGAGGTGGAGAGTTGTATTAGAAGGGTGCTGTGGTCACTTAGGCCAAGTGGGTCGCTATGTGATATATTGGAGATCAGGTTCGATGTGCTTCTAATTAAGACGAGGTCGAGGATGTTGGATTTTTGTCCTTGCTGAAAGCGAGTTGGGCGTTCAACAAGTTGCACAAGATCACGGCTAACAAAGGCGTCCAGGAAAAGTCGTTCGGTAATGCATGTGGAAGTTCCAGCTCCGTCTGTCCAGGTGCACTGGGGCATGTTAAAATCACCAAGAATAATGATTTCATGGGATGTGGTGTCACACAGTGATTTAATAAAGTGTACGATGTGGTCATTATTAGTTGGGGAGCTTGTGGGGGATTTGTATACTGCGGCTACAGTAATTTTGTGCTGCCCGGCGATGATAAGTGTGAGGGTTTCATTCGCTGGGATGGTATCGTTGCTAGCAACAACGTCGATGTCGTTTCGGATGAAGCCGATGATTCCTCTTCCCTGTGTTTGGAGCGAGTTGTGCACATTGGTGTAGTTGGGGAAATGGATGGCTTCGATGGTAAGATGGTTGTTGTAAAATTTTGATTTAGCCTCAGTAATTATTACAACTGCAGGGTTACAGTTGGTAATAAGCGCTTCAAGCTCTGCCTGTTTATTGGCGAGCGAGTTTGCATTTGTATAAAGGATAGCAGCTAGAATTCAATGGCGATGGCAAAGGCGTCGTTGCCATGGTAACAGCGTCACCTGGTTTAGCTAAATCCTATATCGTTTGAGTAAATGCTTGCAGTCTTATAAAATTTTCCTTCTGACGAAATAAGTTTAACTGGTATGTGACTCATTTTTCTCATTATTTTCAATTTTTTCATTATTGGTTGTGTTCGTTGCGAGCCGGCAAAGCTAAAACCGCCGTCAAGTCAGAATTTCAATGATATCTAGCTTCTAGCTGCGAGAATACAGAGGTGAGTTGCTACATAAACTCACCCTTATCTATGCCGGTCTAGTCAGTGGTGAGAGCTTTAAAGTGTCACTATCACCAATTCTTGCTATCACCGATTGAAAGCAGACGAAATCTGACAACATCTAGCGCTGTGTAGTACCATCTAGCACTTGCTTGCACCAAGCGAAGGAATGCAGAACGGCATTTCTTTTAATGAAACAAACAAGCCACGACATCCTTAATTAATGAGTGAAAATTTAGTCCGCTTTCGTCCACCTGGGAGCAAACTATAAAGATTAACAATATCATTGCCGCTAAATGGCGCCACGGTATTTTCGTTCGCATTTCAAACGGTGATTGTGCCACTTTAGGTTGTGTTTGAAGAATTGATTTCGTTTAGCTTTTTAGTTTATTATGTTGTTGCTTGTTTATTGCGCTTCCTAGTTCATCCCAGGACATCCACTGCAGCATGTAGCTTCTTTCCCCCAGTTATTTCTCTACCATCCCTTGATGCAAAAGTTAATAAAACCAGACACAACTAAGTAACTATCAACTTTTATTAACTTTTGCTTGATGTTATCTACGACCAGTTTTTCCTTAATTATGTATCCATCCATCCCTCCCTCCTCTTCCCCCCCCTCCAACTTGAACCAGTTACGACATAATTTTACCCCAATTATGTATCAATCCCTCCCTCCTTTTCCCCTCAGCCTTCCCAAACGTGAAGCAAAACACTAGCTTCGCTTTCTGCTGCGTTGTTCTAAACATACTTTTGCCCTAATTGTCTAGCCATTCTTTCTTCCTGTCTCTCTCCAACCAGTCTGCCCCTCTAACCCCTCCCACACCCAAGCCTCCCCCAAACTTGAAGTTACACAATTTCTCTTCTGCTGCCTCGTTCTACAACATACTTTTGCCCCATTTACATATTCATCCTCCCTCCTCTCCCCCTCAGTTTCCCAAGCCTCCACAAGCGTGAAAGCAACACCAGTTTTCTTCCTGCTGAGTCATCCAGTACCTTCCTAAACCACCGAACAGAGCCAATAGAATGCACCACTGTTAGAGACAGTTTGGCTCCAAACTTGATGTTGCGCGTGCACAGTGATGTTGCGTCAGCCGTTCAGTACCTTCCTAAACTACAACACAGCTCAACAAGCTCAACAAGCTCAACAAGTATTCGATACGTCATACCTTCACCGCGACCAGACCTGGCTAATGGACTTGACCAGGATTGGCCAATAGATGTGACCAGGAGAGAGGTGGTTTGCTGGGGTGGAGGTTTGAGCATACACGACGTAACAGTTTTGACGAAACAGATTCATCGCTGACGATGTTGACGTCAATTAAGCCACATCAACACGGCTATTAGCAGGGAATGAGCCAAACTGTCACCAACAGTGGCGCGTTTCGTTCGCTGTGTTTGGTCGTTTAGGAAGGTACCGTTTTACAACTTGCGTTTGCCTTGATTATGCATTAATCCCTTCCTCCTCTACCATGACCACAGCCTCATTACACATGAAGCAATACCATTTCTCTTCCTGCTGCGCTGTTCTACGACATACTTTTACCCCAGAAAAGTATCCAGTCCTTCCTCCTTTTCCCCTTCCACAAGCATCCATAAACGTGAAGCCATACCAGTTCTCTTCCTACTGCATCGGTCTCGCTTTTGGTTCTACCAACTAAGACATACTTCTGTCCCAATTATGAATCTATTCCTCTCGCTTTTCTGCCACCACCAGCATCTCTTTTGCCCTATGCCTCCTCAAACGTGAAGCAACACCCTTCATGCTGCGTCGTTCTACAACAAACTTTTGGCCAATTATCCATCCATCCATCCTCCTCCTCACCCTCCCCATCCCTCACCCTAGCCTGTCCAAACGTGAAGCAACACCAGCTATGTGCCTGCTGCGTCATTCTATGTCATACTTTTGCCCCATTCTGCATCCATCTTTTCTAACTCTCCCATTGCACCCCCTCTCCCACCCCAGCCTTCCCAATCGTATGTATTCATTCCTCCCTCCTCTCCTCCAAGCCACCCAAACTTGAAGCAAATCGAGTTCTCTTCGTGCTGTGTCGTTCTATGACAAAGTTTTGCCCATCATACATCCATCCCTTCCTCCTCTCCCTCCCCAGTCTCCCACTCCATCACCCTAAACTCTCCAAGTGTGAAGCAACACGAGCTCTCTGCCTGCTGCATTGGTGTATGTCATACTTTTGCTCCATTTTACATCCATCCTTTCCTCCTCTCTCCTTGAATCCCGATTTCCCACCCCAAACGTGAAGCAACACCAGTTCTCTGCCAACTGCATTCTGTGACATACCTTTTCCCAATGTGTATCCTTTCCTCCCTCCTCTTCTCCCAACCCTCCCCAAACGTGAAGTAATGCAAGTTATCTACCTGCTGTGGCATACTGCGACATAAGCTTGCCTTAACTATGTATTCATTCCTCCCTCCTCTTCCCCTCAGCATCTCACTTCTCCCACAAGCCTCCCCAAACGTAAAGCAACACCCCTTATCTTTCTGCTGCACTGTTCTACGACATACTTTTGCCGCTTTTATGTATCCATCCCTCTCGCTGCACGAAGCCTCCCAAAAGTGAAGCAACACTCTTTCTGCTGCATCCTTCTACGATCCTTGTTGTTTTTCCAATTATGTATCCATCCCTTTCTCCTCTTTTTTCATCATCCTCCCACCACTCCCTCGAGCTCCCCAATCGTAAAGCAACACCAGTTCTCTTTCTGCTTCATCCTTATACGACCTATACTTTTTTCCAATTATGTATCCATCCCTTCCTCCTCTTTTTTCATCCCCCCCCCCCCCCCCCTCGAGCTCCCCAATCGTAAAGCAACACCAGTTCTCTTCCTACTGTGTCGTTCCACGACATACGGGTCAGGGTGGTACAATGAGCTGCACAGCCGTCTCAAAAGCCAAAGGTCTCGGGTTCAATCGTGGGGCTTAGCGGGCCCTTCTCTTCCCGAATACACAGGGATGGGCCGATGGGCCCATGTTGATAGGGCGTGTAAAAGGACCTACGTATTACCATAAATTAAAAAGTTAACTAGATACACCATCTCACCGCTTCCAGTCCTATGTGCAGACCTAGGGGTAGTTGCGGCTACTAATGCCTCTGATAATGCTGTGTCTTCATGCTACTTCGAAGGCAAAGGCAAAGGCAGAGCATTAGTAACCGCAACTACCGCTAAGTCCGCACGTAGGCCTGGAAGCAGAGAGATGGTATAGCTAGTTAACTTTCTAATCTATGGAAATACCTAGGGCCTTTTACATGCTATTAACGACGTGGGCCCCTCGGCCCATTCCTGTGTATTCGGGAAGAGAAGGGTCCCGGTAAAGTCCCAGGATTGAACCCGAGACCTGTAGGTCTGGATGAAGTCAGGTGCTATACCTAGTTAACTTTCTAATCTATAGTATTCCCTAGCAAAATGGTCCCTCTCCGTTTGAAAGATTATGGTCTTTCGACAACTTCCCTTTTTTTCTTCCCCTATTAAAGAGATGCAAAACCAGTTCTCTATCCACTGTGTTGTTCAACGATACACATTTGCTCCAACATAATCTCAGGGAGGTGGTTTGCTGGAGTGGAGGTTTGAGCATGCGCGAGCTAACAGTTTTGTTGAAACGGATTCATCGCTGACGATGGTGACGTCAATCAAGCCGCATCAACACGGATATTCTCAGGGTATAAGCCAAACTGTCACCAACAGTGGTGCGTTTGGTTCGCTCTGTTTGGTCGTTTAGGAAGGTACCGTCTGTATCCCTCCATCCATCCACTCCCCCACCTCAAGTGTCCCCAGAGGTGAAGCAGCACCAGTTCGCTTCCTACTTCGTCGTAATTCTACCAAGATTCTACGAGACTCCTTTGCCCCAATCATCTTTACGATGTGTTTCGGTGAATGCAAAGCATAATTACATCGTTTTCCTTTTCATGAGTGGTTTAAACCGACAAAATGCAAGAAGAATTGAATGGTTGCAGAGTTACAGGCAACGCGGTGTGGGCACCATCAAGTATCCTAATTACAAAAAAAATGACAATTATATAAGATGACGAGTTTTGGAACGGTGGGCGTTTAATAGAAGAAAGTGTTGAGTTGCAGCGTCATAATATTTCCATTTTGGCGAAAGAGGTCGCTTTAATATATTTAAAATCGATTCACTTAGAAACATCCTTAAATATTACCCGCAATAAAGATTTATTATTACATATCGTTAACTTTTCCGGAGTCATTTCAATTTACAAAAAATAATTTCCCTTCCCAAAAAGGTGCAGTTCGTGACGTCACGTTTGTAGATGTTTGCGATCAGCAGCCATCCAGCAATGGTGTGAGTGAATGTAAAAAAAAGTCTCGCTAAGGGAAGGGAGATATGGCTCCTAAGAATATCAGTTGTCGCGGGTGTTCGTGGTGTCTTCGGATAGTCAAATGGTTACCAGTCATATTTATAGTCACAATAGTTGTTTGGTCTTACTACGCTTATGTGGTGCAGCTCTGTATACGTAAGTAGAAAATGTTGTGAATTCTGTCAATTGCAATCATGATCGCACATCTCTATGCTTTCGCCTTGGCTACTAAAGCTAAAATAAAAGGTAGATGCAGCATTTTTGGAAAATCGTGCCTGTGGGTCTTTAATTCGCTGCAATCAATGGCTAATATTGCGTATTTTTTCACTTGTAACGTAAGGGAAGGTTTGATTTGAAAGATGCATGCTTCCACTTTCCTGGTTTTGGGCGTGTTAAAAAACCAAATCGTACAAATGGAGTTGTTTATTTCTTGTTTTCGTTTTGTAAGATTGCCTTCCGACAATCGTATTTTTTATCGATGCAGTTTTAATTTTAAAATTATCACTGCCAGATCACTGCACGTACATTTGTTACTGTGCCGTTTCTATAGGTATACACTAAAAAAAAATAATGGTGTTTTATTTTTCTCTTTTTATCCATAGTTACGGTGGAGAGCATAGTTGAGAAAGGTAAGCAAACGTTGGCAACACAGAGAGGAGGTTTTCATTGATTAACTATAAATTCTTGTTAAAGCTTGCATTTGTTAGTTAACAGGGCGACCTTGCCCACGGCATTGAGGGTTTAGGGACTCTACAAGAATTGATTGGGGGACGACGTACTAGTTTATTGAGATCTTCCCCCCCCCCCCCTCCTGTGCGATTGTTTAGACTCGTAACCTTGTAGGCGATTCGCGTCCGACCCTCGTTAGCACGAATTGCAATCAGTGCGTGTCGTAGTCTCAATAACGAAGTCGTTCTATTTCTTGTGTTTCATTTCCGAAAGCTTGCACGACAAAATGTGTTCGTTTTGTTACGTGTATTGACGAAACAAGAAATTGAATGGGATGTATAGTGGTCAACACAATCGCAATTCTTGGCTCTGTTTAACAATACCATTACCTAACACAATTTGAATTATTAAAGGAGCTGTAGTCACTTCGGTCGTTTTTGTTATATTTTCTCGATCCATTGCCGCATGTACTTTAAAGAAATCGTCTAGTAATTATCAAAGGACATAGATCCTTCCGGTATATCGTGCGACCCGTTGAAAACAGTGTGTGCAACATGTGCGCAGGTTAGCGTTACTGTCGCAAAAATAATGTCGCCCTTTTTGGAGGATAATTTGTCACTCTAAAAAGTCCCTGTTGAAACACGTTAGATTCGTCCCCATTAGTTCAGTCCGAGTTTTCAGAGGATGCCACGTGTTCAGTCTGGTAATTTTTGCTCATTTTTTTCAGCCCAAATCTAAAGTGAACTAAATTACAACTAAGCTAGGCTAAATAATAATTAAATACAAGCTAGTTTCGTTTCGTTTAGTTTAATTTTAGGCTAAAAACTGAGTAGAAATTCCCACATAAAACACATGGCGCCCTCTATAAACTAAGGCTGAACTAATACAAATATATCTAAGACGTTTCAGTATGGTCTCAGTCACAAATTCACCTCCCCAACCCTATAAATTCTTGGTTGAACTAATGTCGCAATACTGAGTCGTACAGAAAAGCTAACATTGATGCATTCACCTTTAAGAGGTCCAAGGGTCCAATCACAGTGTTATTAAATATGGCACATTCCTGATTTTAATCTGTTAATCAATGACCAGCCAGTAAAACTCTACCAAAACTTACGTTACTACAGAGGATTAAGCTCCCCTGATGATGATGCATTATGAAACCGATGGAAGGGGTTTGTAGTTGCTGTCAGTGTCAAGTGCTAGCCTAATCGTAAATAATCGCACATCCTTACGCGAGTTCTGTCTCCTGTTCGATTCTTCCTCATTTGTGGTACATGGTCATGCTCAGTCACACGGGCCCAGCCGAAGTCTTTATCTATACTTGTCGAAAACACCGGCGACTATAGTGGTAATTTTCGGACATTATAAACGGGAAAGAACACATTACCACAAACGGAGGACAACAAACAAAATTTTGCTTAAGTTTTCGGTGGTTTAGCCGACCACCTTCATCAGAAGTCCGTGCACAGAAACGGCACAAACTTCCTTTACATCATGTGGCGATGACGTTCATTTTGAATCCTCTCTGGCGCGTGGTTCAAAATGAATGCTGTCACCACATGATTGTGAGCAGACTTCTGATGAAGGTGGTCGGCTAAACCATCGAACATTTAAACAGAATTTTGTTTATTCTCCGTTTGTGGTAATGTGTTCTTTCCCGTTTATCATCAGTAAATGACTACGGTCATAGAATTTTGTTGTAGCGCCTTATCGGTGTGTTAAGCCCTAACCAGACTGGCTGCTCACGGCTGCACGCCGACGCAGTATGGAGTAAAAAAGACTTCAATATTCGTCCTTAACGCAACACCAACCACACGATTGCTGCAATTTTGACCTTGTAGGCACGTAGTCACGCATAGCTTCACACGAAATTTTCTTCTGTCTGGAGAGGCCTTTACTGTTAAAAAACGTAGGCGTTAGGTCGTTAATCTTCGCCAACCCTCTCGAATGTGAAGCCAATAGCAGTCGCCACTTGGCCAGTAGACCTTACAAAGCACTCGCCATTTCTCAATTTCTACTCGCCACATACCAATGACATCTTGCACAATGCATGAATTAAAAAAAACCGTGCATTTACGAAATTGTAGAATTCTCTTTAGCCCCAGTATTAATGAAGAAAAAGCAGTTACGTAGCCCTTGTAAATCAGAGCATAACGCCGCAAACCGTTCGTCTCTAACTTGTATGGTTCCCGAGATATCGCTCTTTGAGTGTCATTCTCTATTGATAGTCGCCATTTTGGCGAGTAAGGCTAAATTCAGCTCGCCAACTACTGATTTCCATTCGCCAAATGGCGTGTGGCGACCGACATTGGAGAGGGCTGATCTTCGCTAGTTAATTTGAAGATTAACTAGTACATTTTTGGTGATTTTTCATTAATCACCATTTTCACCATCCTCGAACCAGATCCTCGATGAGTCAAACAGGCACTTGTCAACAAACTTCTGACATCAAGAGGATTTGAATTCAGCGCTCCCTCACAGTTGGCCCCGAGTCAGCTCTGGTGGTCGTCAGTAAAGCTGTTTAGTAACAGGAGATGTGGCCTGGGAATGAACGATCGCCATTTAGCTTCTAAGTCGTAGGTTTAGCTATTGGGTGCCAATCTTCCGTATTTGGCTGTAGGACAGGGGGTTTCACGTTTATAAGTGTAATTGAGGTTTCTTTACAGTGTTGGATTGCAATGGACTCAAGCACATGGAGATGTGCATCCCTGCACCAGTTCGAATGGAGCATGACTTTGGTTCCTTTCCAGTTGATTTTGTTCTTGGCCTTCAAATTGTGGTAAGCGATGTCATTCTTATCCTTGTCTTGGTTCTCGGTGGCAAGTTCTCTGAGACTTAATTCAGCGAGACAAAAAGACAAGTTTGCAAGAGGGTCAGAGAACGTGTGCAAGCCACTGAAGACGACAAGAATAAGAGTGCCATCGCTTAACCACAGTTTAAAGGCCGAGCACAAAATCAACTTGAAAGGAATTAAAGTCATGTTCCAATTCAGCTGGTGCAGGGATGCATACCTCCTCCTCCATGCGTTTGAGCCCATTGCAATCCTACACTGTAAAGAAACCTATATTCTGTTGATAAACGTGCAATATCCCCGTCCTATAGCCAAATAAGGAAGATTGTAACGCAATAGCTGACAAAGTCGTGCTCCAATCCAACTAGCGCAGGGATGCACACCTCCATGCACTCAGCTTATTGCAATCCAACACCGGAAAGAAAAGTCATGAACTTGCAATCTCCTTCTTACAGCCAAGTAGGGAAAGTTATCACCCTGCAGCTCAACCAACAACTTGAAGCTAAATGGTGATCCTTCGTTCCCAACCTACTCCCTTAATGTTACTTACAGCTCCACTGACTGTACCAGAGCTGACTCAAGGCCAACTGTAGGGGAGCGTTCGATTCAAATCCTCGTTGACAACTTGTTTGTCTTGAAGCTTTAGCCTGAAGATGGTGATCAGCAAATCACCAAAAATTAGCAAGTCAATTTTGTGTAGATACTGTACTTTTGGTTGACGCTTAATTTTTTCAACAGTAATTCGTTAAACCAAAGTTAAAAGTATCGATGTGTAAGCTGGTCTTCATAAGCGGGTAACGTCCCTTTAAGAGATGTGCATTGACAATTTTCATGTTTCTCAGTGTTCTTGGCAATACTTGGTTTCGAATTGTTGGCCGCTGTACTCTTTGTATGATTCTTACTTAGCTAAAATTTAGTTAGGCTTTCACACCAAAGTATGGAATTCTGATAGATTGATCAGGTATCTTGGTAGTTTCAAGGAACCTAGTACAAAATTATTTGTTAAGATGCAAATTGGCTTGAAAAACCTTCGTCATTGTTGTTCTAACAGACTTTGCCTGCATTTCCCAGTTGAAACAAAAGTTGTATAATTTATAGGTGTTTGTTTCCATGTTGGCATTCCTATGTGATTAGCTTTGCAACATTACTTAAAGGACATACCTTCTCCTATATTCGAGCATCCTGCATGAAATAGCTCTTGCAACATTTACATAGATTAGAGTGAATGTAGCAAAACCATTTCTCATGAGGGGAAAAATAGGAAAATAAATATCTGAAGTAAAATGTTGCAAAATTGAGCCATATAAGAAAGCGTCTTAAAGAAGAAAGTCTTTAAGATGTTGCAAATTCATTAATTTTTTCTTTTTTTTCCCTTTCATAGGAGATGGGTATGTAAATCCCCCCCCCCCCCACCACAATCATTAAAAAACAGCCAATTAAAGTTTTGTTTAAATTTGTTTATTTGCATCACCAAGACTTCAAGGGTGCAAGCATGAGTTTCTTTCTTAGCACATGAACCATTTTTTTAAGCCATAGCTAATCATAAAAAAAATTTTCGATTTGTTGACAACGCTTCACTAAATAATTTCTGGAACTGATGACCATAGTCTGAACCAGTTACATGATCGCCTTGAAACGACTCTTGACTTCCATTCTAGGGCATGTCACAACTAAAAACTTGTATCTAAAGAACCGTTAACGATTGAGCAACATTTGAGCTCTGAACTTTGCCTAACCTGGAATTAAAACATAGAATTGTATTCGTCAAAATGTAGGCTAAGCTTCTGATGTTTTGTTTGTTAAAAAAAAAATAACGCCATGCCCACATTTAAAAAAATAGGGAATTTAAAAAAAAAACTGCATTCCCCCCATTAATTTTTTTGTAGGCTACCTCTCCTGAGAACCATTTAGGTACCTTTTATCCCTTAAACAAGAAAGTAGGTCTATAGCTGTTATTAAACATTTCAGCGTATTTTTTGGACACATCCGTACTTAATTCAACCAAAATGCAGTAGGCAGATAAGGGCGTTTGATTACATCTAATGTGTTGAGTCATCCAGTGACGCAGTTTGTTTGTCTGAGATTGCTTCCATATTCATCAACTAAGGTGGCTACGAGTTCCTGTGAGCTGACGGACAATAGTAAAGAGAATACAAAGTAAACGGGAACTATAGCTGATTATGAAACTGATATAAAGGGGCTGTTGTATTGCTGTTGTACAGGATGGGGTTTTGCTGACAAACGTTTATTTTTTTTTGCCGGGGTTTTACTGCTTTTGACCAGGATATGGTGGCAAAGAGCTCTTAAGTTTCAATTCTAGCAAAACTTTGCGTATCATAAAAATACTGACAGTTGTATGTATTGGACTGGCTGATGTCCTTAAGTGTAGAAATATTAATACAGTGGATCTTGGAAGTGTCAGTACCTCAAAGACAAATTCAGGCGAGTGAGTGACTTTTATTTTCTTTTGCAGTTTTTCAGATGCTTATTTTTTTTTTTAACAAAAAATAAAACTAGTACTTTCGCCTACATTTTGTTGTAAAACTTTTATTTTTATTTATTTAGGCGTATTAGTTTTTAATTGGAAGAGGGGGGGGGGTAGGAGTATAGGCAAAAACTCAACTTTATTTTGACCTGACAGCCAGTGGCCGGTAACTGTTAAATGTTCTGTTGCCACTGTGAAAATTTATTTACCCAAAAGAGGTTAACTTCCTCCTACAGCTGATAACTCCTCTCCCGTACTAGTGGGGTTTGTTAGCACTTGGATCATGACGGAGTGGTCCAAAGCATGAAACTTGGCCATATGACTAAGATGAACGTAGGAAATCATCTCAGAAGGGGTGCCACCGAATACCGGAAGTACTTCCGGTTTGGCAGCCATCTTTATTACATTGAAATAAAGAAATTACAATATCTTCGGTTCTATCGGCTCGATTGTAACGCAATTCGCACTAAATTAAAACCCTTGAAATAAAGAAGAAATAATGTCCCATGACCTCTAACCCTGTCTACAAAAACCTTTTGTCAAAATGTAAAAGATTAATTAGGTCTGATATTTTGTAATGGCCACCTTACATTGCAGTAGATATCGTCAAACGTTATAAGTAATAAAATTTGACCCGTTAAAGTACCTTCATTTTGATACCAAATTTATTAGAATCGGGCACAGAGAACTCAAGGTAATCAAATTTCAAATAAATGAAGTGGTTGGGCGACTAGATTGTTGAATTGTTATCTTTCTGTGAAAAGCATGAAATTTTGTATGGATGCACATATAGAGTAACTGGAAAAAAATAGCTACTATAGCACTCCCCCCCCCCCCCCTCCTGAGGGGGAGGGATGATTTGCCCTCCACCCCCAACTTTTTTTTGGCTGCAACTCCTTCACCGTCTGCAAATCAAAAGCATATCATGAAGCAAACAGGTTCAGCACATAATTCTGGACAGGAAAGATGATACACATCTTTTACATAAAAGCAACCCTTGAACCCCAAAATCGTATTTAAAGTCTATCGCCCATAATCGGAAGAAGCTCCTTTTTTCGATTGATTGTTAAAGTGATTTTCATGTTCAAAGTGCTCTTTCGATCTTTCTGATAACCCGAAATGGACATGCTTACGATTTTCTGAAAGATGGGGATCAATTCTTTCCATCAATGCTCACCGAATTTGTTTACCTTAGGTAAGGATTGTCCTGCGTCCATTAAAAAGTGAAGAGATAGAGAGAGAGAGAGAGAGAGTTGTGGCGTAGCGCCGAAAGAGTATGTTGATTTTCAAATTCAAAGTGGTCTTGCGAACCCCTTAATAAACCGAAATGGACATCCTTAGGATTTTCTGAAAGATGGGGATCTATTCTTTCCATCAAACTTAACTGAAATTGTTTAGCTTACATAAGGACCGTCTTACGCCCGTTAAACGTGACATAGCTGTAATTGGTGTAGCGGCTAGTTTCAATTTCAAACTGTCATTGCAATGCTCATATTTATATTTATATCTACGCTAAACAACTTCTGTTAGGATTGATGGAAAGAAAAGATCCCCACCTTTCAGAAAATCCTAAGTATGTCTATTTTGGGCTATTAGAGGGCTCGCAAGAGCACTTTAAATTCGAAAATCACCATACGCTTTCACCGCTACGCCATTACCTTTTCATGTTTAAATGGGCACAGGACAATCCCTGTCCAAGTTAAATAAATTCGTTGAGCAATGATGGAAAGAATTGTTCCCAACCTTTCAGAAAATCCTAATCATGTTCATTTCGGGCTTTTAGAGGGGTTGCAAGAGCACTTTGAATTCAAAAATCACCACACGGCTTCTCCACTATGCCATTACCTCTTCACCTTTAAATGGGCGCAAGACAATCCTTTTCTGAGTTAAACAAATTCGGTGAGCATTGGTTGAAAGAATTCTTTCCCATCTTTCAAAAAATCCAAAGCATGTCCATTTCGGATTATTAGAAGGCTCGAAAGAGCCCTTTGAAAATCACCATAACCATCAATTGAAAAAAGAAGCTTCTCCCGATTGTGGGTGATAGACTTTAAATACGATTTTGGGGTTCAAGAGTTGCTTTTGCGTAAAAGATGCGTATCACCTTTCCTGTCCAAAATTATTGTTCTGAACGTTTGTGCTTCACGTTATGCTTTTGATTTGTTGATGATTAAGGAGTACAGTCAAAAAACCGTTTAGGAGTAGGGGATGGGGGGAGGGCAAATTGCCCCTCCCCTCAGGGTGGGGGGGGGTTGAACCAGCTATCATAGCTATTTTTTCCAGTTCCCCTGCATGTGCAACATCCCAGATCATACTCAACCCATTGTCGACGAGTTTCCCCCTGCCAACCTATTTGTCCTTGACTGCTCAACCTGATGATCAACTTTCCAACTCCAAATCTCCCAAAACGGAATCAAGCCCTTAGGTGCCACCCAAACTTGCCGATCTTTCGTCCTTACGTAAGAAATTCGGGAAAGGCCTTCACATGTCGAAAGCTAAAAACAAGAAGCTCAATCAGAACCTAAAACCGTTCCACAAGAACTGCCAACAATCCAAAAATGTATCGCCAACATGAAGCTGCTTGAGACCAACAACCAACACTCTGCCATCATCAATGCCTTACACCTTCAACTTCAACAATTCGAAACTGAAGCTTTTATCGCCAAAACCTTCCAGTGCCCAGAGCCTATAGAAGACAAACGCCAGGCTTTATCTGTGACCAATAAAACAGCTTACCGGAAGTCTCCGAGGTTTCCTCGCAACAGACGCCCTCCAGAACGAAAACAACACGACCTCACTATTTTTCTCCCTTGGAGCAAAGCCACCCACAAGTCACATCATCCATTCCTCAAGATAGGCCAATCATTCCCCTGGACCCTGTTTCAATGGTTTCTATACCATCTTCTTCTCAACCCCTGCCGGAAAATCACCTCCCCTCCAAACCATCGACCCCCTGTCACAAGAATGGTCAAGATCTTTCTGCCACCAGACGAGTGTACTGCGATGTCACTGTGGCAACCTTGTTCCACCTGCCACTATCATGCTAAAGGCTACCCTTTCCATTTCAACACCCCCACCTAGAAACTTCATCTCTTTTCTTCATCTCTCTAACATGCGTCTTCGGAACAGAAGTGGCGCTCTTTTCTGTCATCACCTTACACAAGTCGACAAATTCATCGACTTTGCCCAGTTTGTTCTCTCCAACAAACAACTTGGATCACCCGTCTTTCACTCCAAAACCCTTAGTTCTTCTCGATCTCTCACAACAGTGTGAACTTTTCTCGTCCCGTTCGAGATCCACTCCTGTTCCCATCATACCTTCCTTCCTCTTCAACAGAAGATGTCGGTTCATGTGCTTCCTCTTCAAAAAAAAAAAATAATACCGTAATAACATAACTCTATTCTAAAGTGCCCCAAATTCAACTGGATTTTGTTTCCCGCATCTCAACATCCACATCATTTTCCACCACTTTGTTTCCTCAAGATGAACTTCATCGTCACCAACTTTTCTACACCTCATGAAGCTTTGTCAGCGTGGAAGTAACCCAGACACATCACCTATGACGCCCTCATCTTACATGCAGGTAACATTTCGTCAGGCACCACCCCCCCTGTCTCATGAGATTTTCATTCTCGGAATGCTTTCATCACCTGCCCCTCTAGTGTTGGGCGGTGCCCAAAATTTGAAGTTTTTAGATCCTAGCTAAAAAAAAAATTATTTCGCGCAATAAGCAAAACGCGATGTGCATTCTGTCGAGAACCACTTCATTAATTTTTAGTGGCTAAGCAAAGCAACACAGCAGAGTTACAAAGAAACGCAGTGGAGCAAACATTGTGACCAGCCAATTTCCATTTCTTTAATGATGGACTTTTCAAAGAAGAAACCAATACGATGTTTTCAAGTTAGAAATGTTAAGTGCAAGTTGATGTTTTTTTTTCAGTTATACTTTTTTCTTAATGTCAACTGGAAAAACTTCTTAACTTCTTCAGATAAGCATTTATGTTTTTAAAATAGTAGAAACCACGACAAAAACGTTTTTTCCCCTAGGACGTAAAAATGGTGGTAAAACGTGCCAATCAAGATTTTTTTTTTTGCTTTTTTTCAGTGTTGTATCTCATCGGTTTCCACTTATTCTTCACTATGTTTTGCTGGTCCTACTGGCAAACAATATTTGCAGAAGTCGGGACGGTTCCCAAAGAGGTAAATTTAGAATTGTACCAATAGTAGCGTGCAATAGATTGTAATGTAATGTAATGTTGGTTCTTCACACCCATTCTAGTGTGAAAGGAGACAGCAGGGCCGGGGCCACTAACGCTGTTCCCAAGTTGAAAAAACAGGTTATTTGGATTTAGCCATTAAAATAGTTTTGTGATCTCTTCAGAAAAGGGCATTAGTCCACCCTGTCCAGATCCCGCCGAAAGGCGAAAATGGACTCGGACTGGACCAGCTCAGAAGGTAGAAAATTCCATGGTGTGACAACCTTTACTGTAAAACAGGATGCACGAACGTCCAGACGGGACCTAGGTTTCACCAATTTATAACAGTGACGCCTTGTACGTATTTCCTGTTAGGTGAATTTCACGCTAAGGTCACCCTTGGAGACCATTTTCAGTTTTCAACCTATCTTAACATGGTTTGGTGGTTATTTACAACAAAGTCTGCAGTTTACAAAAATATTTGAGTTCAACCGTTTATGCTACAATAAGGCCCCTAATTTGCATATTAAAGAAGCCGTTTCCAACAAAGGCGATACCTAGGAATTTTGAGTAAAGGTTTAACTAATAATGGGATGCAGTCTAATGAACTTAAATAAGCCTAAATCACATTTTTGATAAGATTTAAGTTAAAAGTGCTAAAAATAAAATAATGGAATGAGTTCCAATTATTAATGGCCTCACAGTTTTATGTAACCGGTACACTGATATACGTGTCACGTCTGTCACGAAAAACATGGAAAAGTTTACCTAGCAGCTCGAAAATTTGGTTAAAAATTATGCATCTTTATTTTCTCTTTCTACCTACTAGTGGTTGTCATTAAATGTTAAAAGTTTGAAATTTCACCCATAACTCTTTAACTAGTAATGAATTTACATGCGTCACGTCTGTCACGATTTGTCTGTCACGTCACGTCTGTCACACTTCTAGGGATGTGCTACAAGCACTTATAGTTGGCCAATGGAAAATTTTTATTTATCCTACAAATCGGTAACTTTGATGAGGTTAAAAGCTAGGTTTCTTAAAGTAATTCGAACAGATTTAAATGACATAGCCATCACTAAACTATAAAACCTGTAGCGTTCCCGTTGATTGGCATTCTACTGCGTGATAGTGTAGCCTGGAAAGAGCTGGCGTGAAAAATTAGCAGCACATTCATGAAAGTAGCAAATCTAGAGATACAAGAGTACTTTAACTTAGTTTGCAGAGACAGCTAGAAAATCACTACCCATTATGCAATGTTGAGAAAGCTCTTCCAGACAGCAGATTGGTGGGAACGGTAACTGATTCATAGCAGGCCTATGTGTAACCCGAAAAGTACAAACATTTGGGAGCAAAGGGGGTATTAAATTTAATTTTAAACAGAACAACATCGGGACATAGACTTTCTTTTAACACTACAGAGTTGGCAGAAAGAGGCATACCTTGAACTACAGTAGTTCAGTGGTCACTACCTCAATGTCGACTAAAATGGTCTTTTAAAAGCGGTCTTGTCACAAAACTACAAGAATGCTACGGTTAACCAGTTTGTATTCACATTTAAAAATCCAACATGAGGAAACATCTAGGTAAAAACGCGCACATGTTTTAAGTCTCAGCTCAGTAGGCCTACTCTAAAAATGTTTTCAACAAAGCAAGACAACGCCAATAGAGCGAGCGAAGCAAACAAACTGGCCAGTACCTCATGTGGATGTGGTAGGCCTATCGGCATACATAATAGGTCTATAAGAGTCAAATGTGAATAGAATGTAGAGTAGTGTGTAGTCATAAGACCGCCTCAGTAACGTGCATTAGGCAAGCTCCTACCCTGTGTTAGGCTTGTGACTACTTGCCTACAGGCTATCTTAAAATACAATATAAATTATTTTATACTCTAAACTCATTCTAACATATCTGCTAAACCATTTTAGGACATATCAAGACTTCTATAACTTGATAACAATTTTTATTTGATTAAAAAGCCATTTAGTTTGTTTTGTAATCACACACGTCGTGTCTGTCACGTTTTCCCGTCACGTCTGTCACACATCAAAATATTTTGTAAATTAAGGTAACATAATTAAAAAACTGCTTTATTTCTGGTTAGGTGACAGGTAGAACCTTTCTTAATATCTAAATTTTTTTTATAAACACCAGCTTGCATTAGAATCAGAGAAATTGCTAACAGTTTAACTACCTGTTAAGAAATGTGTCCATTTGGCGTCACGTCTGTCACACAAGGTTTTTAATTTTTTTAAGCATGTTAAAAATGAATTTGAAAATCGTTAGTTGGCTGAAACATTGCTTATATGCAACTGTGCTTGCAGGAATATTTTGGTTTAATTCAATTAAGTTTTACTGGCGTAAAAGATAAAATGAAACTGTCCGATGTCACGTCTGTCACAAATGAAATTCACCGTTAAAGCTCGAAGAAAGGGGAATCAACTGGAAGAAAACCCCTCAAGATCGTACACACAAGGATAAGGTCTGCTTTAAGACGACGAAGTTCAAGTGGGTCAAGTCCGAGGCGTTTAAGACGTGATGGATAAGTTAAAGTTCGAAAACTTGGAAGGGATGCCGTGAAACGGCTCTGGACTGACTCCACATGATCTATGTCTCTCAATAGATACAGCGACCAATCTGGGCTGGCATACTCCAGGAGAGGTCGGCCATACGCCTTTAAGGCACGCAACAGATTGTTTTGTGACTACTGAACGGCTGGGCTTGTAAACTATGTCCTAGCTCTGGAGCTGCATATCATTTGCTCCATCATTCGATCGCTTATCCTCTTGTCGTCCGCTGGTCTAATCGGGCGTTTCGTAACTCTTGAGCAGTGTACGAAATGGTCTAAGACAACACAGTCTGAAACTTTTTTTAAGTCCAGCATTTTTTAACGCAAACTTTTCCTGATCCAAAATTCAATTCTGATTTCGAAAGTGGTTCCTAAAAAATGTCAGCTTTCCTTTGGTGTCATCAGTTTCAACTTTCTTTCGGTAACGCCATGTCTATGCTGAAAACTAGACTAAAAACTACAGTTGAACCCTCCTATAACAGTAAACTGTGTATAACAATGCTATTTTTGAGTTGTTTAACCCTCTGGTTCGTAGAAACCGATATATCGGCTTGGCGTTGTATACGTTTGACGTAAGAAAATAAAACCTTGGTACCCAGAGTATTAAAAAGTCCCTAACAACGCATGCAAAAATGATTGCTTGCACACAATTCAGATATGAAGAGAAAAATTCTTATAAAAATTGTAAATACAAAAAGAAACTCTTCTTCGGCCACGAACGTCGCATGATGTCCACATCAAAATTTTCTGGATTACTACAGACGTCGTGATGTTTATTCAATTCTCGCTGTTTAATGTTGTGTCTGTTCATGACATTTTTTCCTGTAATGTTTATAGCGTTGTGCTATGTACTTGTTTTCATTTATAACAATTGCACATAAAAAGTACACATTATGCGATATTTAAGTTTTATTGAGCAGACGATATCGGCGCTTGTACTTTTCATGTGACAGGGTTCAGACAAAACCTGGAAAACCTAGATACCTCGGGAAAAATGAAAATGGAACCAAAATGTCAGGGAAATTTCAGGGAAAACAAGAAAGTTTTGTTAATATCAGGGAAAAGATAGGGAAATTTCAAAAAATGCCTTTGTGTCTGATCTGTAGGTTCCATTGAATTAGCAGATCAGAAACAAAATTCTAGGCTAGTAGCATCTGTTTAATTTGTGCTGTCATATGTTCCAGTATTTTAGATATTACTTCAGTAAACCAAATCTTAGGCTGGAACCAATATCTGTGATGAAAATGCGTTTAGTCCCGTCTGGACTAGTCTCTAAACAGCCATTTTATGGGATGTTGGATTATTTTCTTACAAATATTAATAAAAGCATTAGCTACGGCCTGTTTCCTTAACTAAACATCTTGTAAACACCTGGAAATTGCCACTGGCTGCACCCGGAAAACCTGGAAATGTCAGGGAAATTGAGAATTAAAAAACTGTCTGAACCCTGATTTCACCTAGAAATTGTGGTTCGGGATAGTTTAATTGTAGATAAATTATGTGCGCAAAAAGTTGCCATTCGCACTGTTTTTTACTGCAGTTCCAAATGTTCTTATTTGACTTGTTCTAACTGCTGTTTCATTTCTCATAATGAAAATATTTTACTGAACTGATTTCATCATCATTTCACCTCCCTAGCACCATATTTTAATTTTTGATGTCCTCAAAAAATTGTTAGAGTATACGGATGTGTCGGACTCGGTAACTGAACTGCGCTTTTTGGTTTTCGTAAAAACTGCCTCAGCTTAAAAAAATAACCGTTTGTTGGTCTTTGGAAGGCTCACGTTGGGTAAGCGACTGAGCGGATCTTGCTTGCGCTTGCAGCAGCAAGATGACTGCACCTCAATTCTCCATTGAGTTGATCGTAGTTGAAATCCTTTTGGTCGTCTAACAAGATGGCTGCGTATGCAATCCTTTTTTTTTTTTGGCAAAATGCACACAACTGTGCCTAAGTAATGCTCAAAATGACCAATAAAGAGAAGAAGTAGGCATTAAATATCGTAAAATTATTCAAAACTTCAAAAACACACATTTACAAAACTGGAGACACTCTCGTATCTGCTAATATTCGCAGCCAGAGTTCGAAACACCACCCTTATAGTGCCTGGTGAAGACAACAGCTCAGTCGAAAATTAGCAGATACGTTAGTCTCCAGTTTTGAAAGTGTGCGTTTTTGAAGTATTGGATCCATTTTACATTGAGCGAATTTCATAGTATAGCCTGTAACGGTTTTTCGGATGCATTAAAACATAATTGTTTTTCGTTTGCTAACTTACTATCCCTACCCCTACTATGTAGGATACATTTTTAAGATGCCTAAAAAAAGCCAAGGTTGTGTCAAAAAAACTGAAAATCTTACCAATACTTGTAAACCCGTAACCGACCCATCCTATGTGTTAAAAGTTTTGTGTATGCTTCAACTAGTTAATTGACCAGTTTGATGGTGAACAATTTTGTGCTAGTAAACGGTAGGTATTTTGCAAAGCACTTAAATGTATTTGCGAATCGGTACTGCATTATGCTCACTAGCTGTTGACTTTCAATGGAAGTAGACATTATGCATGCAAAAGCCACCGTATCCTAGTATCTAGGATTCCCGACAAAATCACCGTCATCAGACAAAATCCGACAAATCACGTAATTTGTTGACATACACTTTCACATAAAAACGTGCTTTTCACAGGCATGAGTCTTCCTCGTTTCAGTCGATTTTCTCGTTTTTCTGTCTTCATTTTTGCTGATTTCCTCGTTTTTTAGCTTTGCAAACCTTCTAAAAATGCATTAAAGACCCTAAAAATGAATAAATTTGGTAGCTTTCCTCCAGTTTTTTTTTTCAACCAAGAGTGACTTTCATCCCTGTTTTCATCAGCCAATTTTACATTCTGGTTACCAGACACTTTGTTACATTTTGCATGTATAGTTGACAATACCAGCTGTGCAAATCAAGCTTGTCCAAGATGCATAGTTTCCCTGTTTAAAAAAAAAATGATATACAGGATGTCTTAAGTCCCGGAACACCCTAATAACTTCTGAACAGGTCTGCTGAGGAAACAGGTCCGTTGGAAGAGGCTAAAAGTTGCAAAGTCAATGCCATACTCCTTTTTTGTCCTGGAAAGGCTTAAAAAGCGTAACCTGACGGCGGAACAACAACGAAAAACAAAAAAAGAAATGCTTGTGATGTCCTGTCTACAAGAGGTGCTCTGACCTCCTGACATTTAAAAAAATGATGGACGTATAAAAAAGATGGAAGTATGATGCCAAGCTTTTCATAAGTAACTGATTGACAAACCTGAATGATTAAGGCCTATCACAGGGAACATTTATTTTCTAAGACTTTTATTTCCAGAATCCCCTTTTTCCCCCATCTGACCCACTTGTGGGGAAGACGGGTGAATGTTGCTCCCCCATGCTGTAAGGTAGCTTCCTTCAACCTATGCACATTTCCCAAAGGCTGTTTTTCCTCAGTGCAACTGTTCACTCGGATGTCATTACTGGTGTTTTGGGACTTTGGGAACGCCCTTTAGGTGTCGAATTCGTTCGATTATCGCATTTTCTTGCATCCCGCAAGTTATAAAGTTTTTTAGATTAGTTTTATTTTTTTTGTGTGTCTGTTGACCTTACGATCATATTAAATATGGGAAGCTGTAATTTCTGATCAGCTCTTGGGCAACAAATTGCTAAACGTATAAATTTGTATATGCCGACTAAAATTTACATTACCTGCTTTTTATAGCATTCCCCTGTCCTAATGCAATCTCCCCCCTGAGAAGACTTATTGGGTTCCCTGCCGGGCTCGGTAGCTTATTCTACTGCGCATGCGTGATGCAAATCTACTATAAAAGCGTTGGCTCTGAGCTTTGCTTCATTTCTTTTATTTGGGCTGCCACGCTGCGTGGTTGCTCTCCCCCGCTCCCAAGAAGACCATCGTGGTTTCGGTGCAACCGCACCAGGGCATTGGGCTCATTAGAGTAAATAAAAAAATACTTCGTTTTACAGGGTGCCCGCGTCTCCAAAAATTGTGCGTGTCATTTTTTTTTTATGACTTCACTTCGCCTTCGAAACAAACGGCTAACGAGATCTACCACAATTTAGCGTAATATGTAACTTGCAGACTGGCAGATGACAGTTCTACTCTCTCTGTTCCCCTACCTGAGTCGATAGTGGACTTTACCAAAGGTTAAAAATAACTGACCTCGTTAAACTATGACCTACCCCCAAAGAAAATTTTCACACCTGTACAAGTTAAATTTTGGTATAAAAATAAAAATAAAATCTGCCCGCCCGCATGTAGCTTTTGAGTGATAGGCTCCTCTAAAACGAGGTACTTATTTTTTTGCTCTTGTGAACTTCGGTCAACGTTGGAATGGTCGCAATCGAGGCTAGGCCCAATCGTGACTTGTTCTCCGTCTGTCTTGACCAGTCTGCCTATACATTGCGTGTGCCCCAGTGGTGGTTACGCACTGCTAACCCTTCCTTCCATTCATTGAAACGGCGCGCCTGTGAGACCAGAGTCTCCTGACAATTCGAGTGGCGCTTATCGGTCGCTCGCAGCCCTGCCTACTTGCGATTATCTTTTTCATTGGTTCGCCTTGAGCGCCCATCTGGCCATCACGGACTGTGAGTGAGGGACTATAAAATACTGTGGCCGGAGCTACTGGGGTCCTTTCTTTCTCATTCTTTTTACGAGGCCTTGTTTCAAAGACACATCGCACAAAGTGCTGGCCCGTGCGGCCCCGACGTTCCTCGTCATCTGAGGGTTTTCGGAGCGCCCGGCGTTGATTCTTCAGCAACCAAGGTGGTGACGCTTGAAACGATCGCTACGCACCCTGTCCCACGTGGCCAGGCTCACCCCTCGACACCAGTCCTTCAATAGCAAGGGTCCCTCGCTGCGTCAGTACTGCCCGACTGTCCTCTTGCTAGCTCCCGACTTGATCTCTTAACAGCACTCGCCCCGCCGACCCCTCAAGCTGCTGTCCTCGTCACCTTCTGCCCTTGGTACTCATTTCTGACCAGCCTCTGCTTTAAGGGCGACTCTACATCAGCAATAAGTCAGTTACAGCTCCTAATGGGAGTTTGTACTTGGTTCATTGGTCATCAACCGCAGTATTTTGGCTGTCCACTGTCCTGCGAACGAACCAGGATTTTCGCCTTGGGCGCACTTTCCTTCAGTCTTGCAAGATGGCCGCTACTTTTTGTTGTAATCTGAAGTTCCCGCTTCGTCATCAGTTCGTCGGTCAACGACTACAGTGTTTCAGTTGCCGTGCTGTCTCCTATCCTGCAGGTGGACCAGTATTTTCTCCTTAGGCGTCCCTTCAGTTCGGTCTTCCAGGATGACCGCTGCTTTGTCTGAAATGAAATAATCTACAAATCATTCTGTTTCAATTCCTGCTTATTTTGTTGGTTATCGATCTGCGACTGCAGTTAGTTGGTTGACTACCTTCACCCTTCTAAATTTCAGGGGTGGACCGATTCTACACGGCCACACCATCTCCTGCCCTATGAAGACAGCTGCCCTATGAAGATACAGGATTTGACATTGGACTTTCATTGATCGTGACCGCTGCTTTATCACTTGTAACTGCCTTGCCTAACGACCCTTCACAGTTTTCTGCAGGGTCTTGGCACCTTGGGCAGGTCTATACCTATGGTTTGCTAAACCTACTGGCGTCCTCCTTTCCTCCATCATAATGACACAACTAGACTCTGTTCTCATCACAGCTCGTGGCGCCCGGTCGCCGCCCGGGCCTTCAACTAAGCCCCCTACCTGGAACTCGCTGCGACCCAGATCGCCTCCCATACATCTGTCCGGTCTGCACTGGCGGTGTGGCATTGGGCTTAACAGGTTACATAGGCGACTGCTCCTCTCCACCGCTCAGCGATCGTTTCTTCACTCCTTCCGCCTCATACAAAAATATAATAAGAATACAAACAGCGGTGACTGTTACCATAGGCTGGTCAGTCACCCGCACGCCTGTCACACAGTCCGCCATTTGTTGCTCCGTCTCCTCCTTACGGTCGCTGTGAAAACCTGGATTGAAAGGGGCGATGGCCAAGACCAAGCCCCCCCCCCCCCCCCATATCAGAAACCACCTTCTACCCGGACACTCAAGCTTGGGTTACTAGCTTCCTATCAAACCAATCTTCTGGAAGTTCAAGTAAAGACTGTCGTTATCCTTCACGTGAATCTGGTACTGGGGGTAGCCATCCTGGTTGTCACAGACCTGCCCAAGCTTCTGTCCTCAATGCAGCGAATCAGCATTCCCTAGAGGACTCGTGCAGCTCATCCCTCATCAAGCTTTGTGAGGTACGACCATCTACACAACGGATTTTTCCAGAAAGGGACCCATACATAATCCTCAATTCATATTATGAAAGAACCTTCCGAACATCTACGAAACCACTTCAAGGATCACGGATCACCTTTGCAGAACCGATTACATCCCTGATCTAACGTACCACTCACTCCAACCTCAACATTCCTTCCTTGGACACCAACATCGGGTCATCGCATTTGAACTAAAGACCTGCCGGCATCGTGAACCTTCCACAACAACACCGGCATCAACAAAATTCACAGGCAGCCTCTCAATGAGGGAGACATCAACACAAGAAATCGGATTGCATCTTTTGAGACCCATCATCTCTACCAGACATGTCATCCATTCCCCCTTAAGCACTGAAACAGACATGGACAAGTTAGATGTCTTGAAGAAGACGCCCCATGCAGATGTCCTGAAGCCGAAGGTTGAATTATCTTCTAACTGTGACCACCACGTCCACCGAAATGGCAAATTTTCTGTTTCAAAAAAGGTGCAAAGGAAAACTTTTGGGGGGAAGCCAGCTCGTAACTCTAGAGTACTTGTCAAGGGTGCCCACCACCTGAATTGACGAGGTCTACTGAAAATGCTACAAATTTTCAGGTATTGGATATTTCCGAATGGCAATAGAAAGAGTATTTTGCCGGCCCTCCTGTCTGGCCGGCTGAAAATTGTTTCTATTGCCTAATAGGAAATATACAATACCTTCACCCACCCTATCTCCCCTCTTGAGTCACCACTTGACAATCCGAGAGGGAAAAAATGGCGGGCCGATCCAGCCCGAATGCTTTTGTAGAGGATCCTCGCGCATTCTCAGGAGGGATTACGCAGCTGGCCGTATCTTCACAACTTTAAAACTCCAGCGTGAGAAGCATACTTCGGGGAAGAATGCTATAAATTTTCCGGTATTGTCTATTTCCTATTAGGCAATATAAAAATTTTTTTAGCCTGCCAGGCTGGAGGGCCGGTAAAATACTCTTTTTATGAGAACCTCAAATTAGATTAACCATAACTAAAGATGTCCGTTGAATTTTGGTGACAAGTCCTTTAAAAAAATGCGGAAAATTCTTTTGAAAATGAAAGCATTTGTACTAACCCCGATAATGAATATAAAATTGTGTGTTTTCAGTATTTGTCGCTGTCTGTGGTTGACGGTTAAAACACTGCTTAATAATTCAATAAGTTAATCTACGGTATTGGTATTGGTATGTCTAGTTTTTCAGTGCATTTATTTTCCCCTACTCTGTAGTTTCGGCTGCATCCAGCCGAAGCAGAGAAATTAGAAAAGGAAGAAAATGATGAAGTTCAGAGGCGGATGTTGGAGAGGATGGCCAAAGATTTGCCTGTCAGTTGCCGAACGATGACCGGTGGTAAGTTGTTGTTGTAAATTGTCTTTTTTTTTTTGGGGGGGGGCGCCCCCGGGGCATGACTGAACATTTCAATTCAGTGTCAATTTTTTTACCACAATTATATTAGGCTTGTTTGGCTTCATCAAAAACGCAAATTTGATGCCATCATGTCAATTACAGTAAGAATAAAAGTAATTAGTTAAAAAAATTAATAAAGTAATTACTAATTAGTTAAAAAAATTAATAAAGTAATTACTAATTAGTTTAAAAAAATAGAATATCTTGCTGCTGGCTGAGGAAATCTATAGATAGCGCACGGTACCCACTATGGAATAAAACCAAGAAACGCACTGTGCAAGTGTTAAGTTTTCGTCGGAGGTCATTTTTAACTAAGAATTTATAAAGTGCGCAACGTAATATTTTATGCTACTCTTGAACATCATTAACATTAAAGCAATTTTATTAGCCCAAAAAACATGTATCATCACATTCTACAATTCCAACAGTGAAAAAGGAACCATCTCGTAACAGTGTAGCACATTTGCACACAAAACGTTAGAATTTGTAAGAAACAAATACGGCGAAAATATGATGAGAGAAAATGTTAAGTTAAAGTTTCTAGTCTTTGTTCCAATGTGTGCTACGACAAACATAGGGTAACAAAGATTGTGGCGGTTCTTAAGAACTATTGACCTGTTTACCCCTAACGACATGCAATGACGTTAAAGATAATAATAGATCAAAGAAATATTGTTACAATCTATTTTTTTTACCGAAAATTAATATTTTTTTCGATAGTGTTCCCCCCACCCCCTTAATAGAGATAACTGTCATCCTAAGACATTTGTTAAGTATTCCCTTTTCCTTTGTGTAGCAATCTCGTCTCAATTCCCTCATCTAGTAATTAGTCTTCAATCAGGCTGTATCGAGCCTGACCAACTTAAGTCGCGACTCGACAAGCAAGCAGGATCGGTAAAGCTTGGTATACCAAGCAGCTTGAGCCAAAAAATAAATAAACCATGGTTCAACCAGTAGCATTACTGACTGTATCATGTTTTCGTGGCACAGGCAAGAACTGGAGGGTGCGAAAGTGGAAAGTGTTGAGCTGAGTTCACTTTCTACCGTATTAGCCCGACTATAGGACGGTGGGCTCCCTACTTTTATTTTCGAGTTTGTACCTTCGGTCAAATGTTGGTCAGTTTGCTGTTTGAATACACCATTTGAAAGCTATCGAATGTTCCTAATCCCAAGCAAATGGTTCTAATAGTTTTTGAATTATTTAGCGTTTATTTATTTATTTATATATATGCATAATAGGCCATAAAAAAAAAAGTAGGTTCTCAGACCCGCCCGCACCGATTTTTTGACAGCAAAAAAAAGAAAACTATGCGGAAAAAATAGCAGTTACAGATAAAAAGAATGGTGCTTAGTGAGAAGTGAAAGTATAAAGTGTGGTAATCAGAATTGTGAGGCATTGTTCTTTATTTTAAATAAAACAATAATTTCACAAAATGTAAAGAAAAATAGGGCCCAACAATTATAAAATAAAAATTCCGCCCGCCCGTACAGATTTATTAAGAAAACGGCCCGAGAAACAACTTTCGTTTTTTTTAAGTGGCCGTGTATGTATGTATATACGATATTTTAAAATGACCTCAATAAGCAGTCCGAAATCAAAGATGTTATTAAAATATATTGGGCTTCAAATCTGATAATGGATGAATTTCAGTAGCGTGCACAGACCTCCAAGAGGGCAGGGGCATCTGTTAGTAAAAGGACAAAGTAAGTTTAATAGCGGACATTTTTTATGGCGACTTTTCCCCTTTTGCATTTCTGTTAACCCTTTTTCCACCCCTTTTTTCAACATCGGAATCGGCATTTGAGCACATCGGTGCATCGCTACTGCTGGTACTGATGGTCTAGGCCTTATTGATTAGTGATCTTCAGGGCATTAGTATTTTTATGCTCAAGATATGCTTCCATCATATCTTTTGGACATAAACTGCAAAAAATAAATAAATAAAACAAAAAGGCGAAGAACTGAAGGTAGGCATCCATCCAAATGTTGCTGCTTCTGTAACGGAAGTTTTACTGAAAACTTTCTTTTATTTTAAAATGAGTAACTATAGTACGTATAAAGTAACACCATAGTAAGGCCATAATTTGTCGGCCCATTGACTTGTGCATTGTTTTTTATTGATTAATGTTTTATAACTTTTTTTTCCCGCAGCTATCCGTTACTGTGAAAAGTGCCAGTATATCAAGCCTGACCGAGCACATCACTGTTCTGTCTGTGGAGAGTAAGTTATATTATCGTTATCTTTCTTTTGACTTGACATTAGTTCTCTTTGAGATATTGGACCTCTAGTTGACGTAGGCCTTTATGACACTCCTAGTTTTGTTCTCCCCGACTTATTAAATGCCGCGGTTCATTAGTTGTAAAATAAGAAATGTAGCCATCGCAATAAACCATTGTATTTTTATTTTACAAGTTCATTAAGCCAGCAAAACAAAATGTACTTACCATTGCAATGGCCCAGAAATCAAATTTTTAGTCAATAAAAATGTTTTTGGCAATATGGTTCACGATACAAAATATGAAAGACACAAGTGCTTTTTACTACTAAGGTCTCGGGAAAATCAATGCCTTCTTTCTCATAAGTGTAACTGTAATGCTACACATGATAAGTTGATGCGTTTGGTGTTTTTTTTTAATCAAAAAATCTGATATAATAAGCCATATTTTTCCAGTTCCTATTCCGTGTATATGTAGTGAGCGTTTACTGTCCTTTTTTTTTGAAAGAAGGCTGCTATAGCGCTGTTGTAAAATCCTTTTATAAGCAAAAACAAAAAGTAACTTCTCTCTCTTCTCGTACTTTAAAGTGTAGTTCAGTGCACACAATCGTAGGATTTCCCTCTTAGTTCGGCTTTACCAATAAGAATTTTAATTGGAAACCAAGACTAGTTTTTTTTTTACCGGCTTTGTAGTATCATGTCCAGCAGCCCGGTGTTAGCCCAGTGTTAGCACTGTAAGTAGCTTTTAGCGACAAGATGGCATTTAAAAAAGCCGACTGAACTGCATTACAAGTGAACTGGAGAGCCAAGTAAATAAACAAAAAATTTTTGCAATTCGACACTTGCTCTAATTTGTGAAATAGTAAAAGGGGTGATGCGTCCCTAAATTATTGACGCAGGTGCTTATGAGAACCAAGGAATTAATTTTTCTTGGCCTAAGCCAGTCAAGCTTTCTTTTCTGAACAGTTTTCTTTTCAAATGAAAATTTTTGTTTAAAGTGTACAAAATTAACTGCATATCAATGTGAATTTCACAGAATTGTACTGAAATTCCATGAGCAATGAATCGCAGAACTTGTAATCTGCCTGCTCACTCAAAAATGTTTATTGTGAATTGCCGCTGAAATGACAAGTTTCCATAGTCGTGGAGCATTCAGAGACTCGGGCCTTGCTTGCGTCTTCACTTTCCTCTCATTATGAATCTTTGGTGCTGTCTTTATTTGGATACTACGTTACCGTGTGATATACGTACTTAATTTTACGCTACGTGGCTGTAGACTTCAAACTATAAATACCAGGTCTCTTTTAAGCATCGGTCTACTTTTGACGCTTAGTGGTTCTTGTTGCACGAAAATATAGATGTTGAGGTGTCTAAAACAAGAAATATGGTTTAAAATATTAAAGTTATCGTCATCGGCCCTGGTGACTTCTTTCATTTCATTTATAAAAACAGCAAAATTTTTTCTATTATGTTGCGTTAAAATGACGAGTGTGTTTGATTGTGATTTCATTTCACTTAGATCTCTTCAACCCCAAAATTGACAGTTTTATTTTACTCGTTTCACATGTCTTCGGCTGTGACTTACGGCGGAGGGAGGGGGAAGGGGGAAGCCATTAAAAGACCATGTCTAAGCCTGCCTTGCAAAATAAATTCCTTAACACGACTCTGACTACATGTGGCCGCATTCAAGTTACTCAGCCTAGGCTTATGGTTGAGCGGTCTTTTTCAACCAACCCTCCTTAGCTTCGTAACACATGCTCAAAAGCTTTTTCACACCATTTAAAAACACTTACATTTAAAACAGGCTGAAAATCTCAGTAGCTTATCTTTCATTAGGCTGTGCAGAGTTGAACAATAGCCATGTGTGGTGTCTTGAATTGTGGTGGGTCATAAATATTCGCAGTATTTTGCGTAGGTCTCAACATGAAATTAACTTTGTTTTAACAAATGTTGACTGACTTAATTGATAATCCAATGTATCATTAAGCGGTCTTGAAAACAGCTTTTCTGAGGTGCTAATTCCAGGTGCCTAGCGCTAATCACTAAAGTTATTTGGCAAAAACGATAAAAGCCCAGTGGTTGAATTTTCAGGTCCGATAAACCAGACAATATTATCTGGATGGTCTTAGCTTGTTTATCCAACTTTTTCGAGTTTCGAGTTGGGTAAATGATGGGTCGTGTGACCCTTTTTTTTACTAATGCTCCTTGTGGTAGTTACCTTTTCCCCTCGCCCGTTCCCTACTAGATATTACATTCTTCAGCCTCTATTTAATTGAGGGTTGAAGATTTCTCATTGGGTAGCAAAAGTATTCTTAAAACTTATGAAGCTTATGTGGTTGTACGATAATTAAGTTTTGAATTCTATTTCAGCTGCGTATTGAAGATGGATCATCATTGTCCATGGTGAGCATTATTATTGTAATCAGTAAATTGTTAAACAAAAATCTTTTTTGTCTGTACCACTTCTGTTTTCCACAATGTCTCATAAAATTTGAATCTCAGTAAATTTATATTAAAGTATTTTTAGTAAGGCTGCACCGATACCGATACTGGATCGGTTCGGCTGCCGTTATTTGCAGTATCGGTTTCGGCATCGGCAACTATCACGAAATATCAATAACTTTGGAACCGTTCAAAATTAAGACACGTGGTTCACGGCGGTTCACTCAGGAAATCACTCAGTATCTTCCTAGCTAAATTTTAACAGTGGGTTGCTATTTAACAATTTTTTATTTTAATAATTATTGGACTTTTGCAGAAAATTACACCTTTGATGAAAAATTGGCGATACAATTTTGAATATCGGTACCGTTATCAGCAAAATTTTAAAACCTGGATCGTTGTCGGTATCGGATCGGTAAAGTTGGTATCAGTGCAGCCTTAATTTTTAACCCTTTTATTTATTAGTTGAATGCACTTTTATTCAATGCCTCGACGACTAAAACGGTTTATGACATGTTTTTAGGCAAGAAACTTGTTACCCAACACCGTTTTTTTTTCCTTTGAGCTTTGCTTGACCTTAATGTTCTTTGTTTTTCTTCCCTGTAGGGTAAACAACTGCGTGGCCTTTACCAATTACAAGTTTTTCGTCTTGTTTTTGGGCTACTCATTATTGTATTGCCTCTACATCTCTGCCACATCGCTACAGTATTTCATTCAGTTCTGGAAGGTAACGGTACGCGTCTCTATTGGGTGCTGTCAACGAAAAATTGGCATTTTTTAAAAATATAAAATAGTATTTCTCAACTTTTTTTGTCAATGTTTATAACATTTTCCATTTTTTTACTTTTTCAGCACGAATTGAATGTAAATGGTAAATTTCACATTCTGTTCCTCTTCTTTGTGGCCGTCATGTTCGCAATCAGTTTGGTCTCATTATTTGGCTATCATTGTTATCTGGTCACAGTGAACCGCAGTACTTTAGGTAAGTAAACATGTAAGCACAGCACACGTGTGATTCTGTGGGGAGAAAGTTAGTCACGATAAAAAAAAAATCCACCACATACTTGCACTGACCCGAAAATAGGGCAGTATTTTTTTGAATTTACCGTATTTACCCAGTTAGTGGCGCCTACCCAGTTAGAAGCGCCCCCCCATACGAAATGTTGGCACTTTTTATTATTTTTGTCCCCATTTATAAGCGCCTACATAAAATGCGCAAAATTAAAAAAAGAAATAAATAAAAAAATCGGGCCTGCGGGTTACACGGGAGTTTTTTGGCACGTTAAATAAAAAAAAATTCCCGTTTCTCTACAAGCCTAACGTTCACCTACCGAACTCAGCAGCAGCAGTGATACAAATCACGTGAA
Source organism: Lithobius niger (assembly GCA_023313725.1). Lineage (NCBI taxonomy): Eukaryota > Metazoa > Arthropoda > Chilopoda > Lithobiomorpha > Lithobiidae > Lithobius > Lithobius niger. The sequence goes on from JAHWFP010192829.1 coordinate 37,159, forward strand.
AACCGAGTTAAAAAACTTAATTTTTCCACTTTTCGCCATGAATATTTTGTAATAATTCATAAAATCTTGTAGCTCGTTTCAAGATTTCAGTTGTTGTAACTGTTAAAATCGTAATTTCAAATCAACTTTTAATTAATAGCACCAATTTCGTTCGAGTTTGAGCGCCGCGTCTTTCTTCCTCCATGATCGCATCGTTGATCGCTTACTCCGTTCTGGTCCAATTTCCTGTTCCTGCACAGATGATGATGATGAGAGAAGGGTGCGTGGAGCATGTAACTGATAAGCAGCTGTAGCATGTGCTATAGTAATGGCGTTTTTTCATGGACGAGCAGCGTGCACTGCTGATTATGTATGGTACCATGTGTGCAGTATAAAGGTAGTACACAGTACTAAAAGGCAAAATAGTTTTTATTTTACCTTGGATTACAAGATAATAAATTTTTTTGAAGGCCAACAGCAGCTGGTATTAGTATGCACTAGTGACGTTTTTTACCTCCGAATAGAAACGCCCTTCACTCAAATTTCCTCAGCGCCCGGCACTTCTAACTGGGTAAATACGGTATTCGTTAAACCAATACCGTCATCTTTTGCTCATGTCAAAATCCCTAACTCTTGGCAAATTTTGACCAATTTTGTAATTGGAGTACACTGTATGAATAGTTTTTTCGAGCCAATAATACCACTACCACACTGGACCACGTTTGGTTTTTGGACCCGACTTATACCCACAGGCAAAAAAAAAACATGGATTCACAAAGAGGAAACCCAACCACCCACATCTTTCTTTCTAAACTGGACCCCAGCATCGTGGCCAGGGCTCGGCCTTGATTAATTTTTTTCTAGCTACAGCATCTTTGGTGTTGTTCCTTTCTCTCCAACCTCTCACGTTCCCTCCTCTTGCTTTTCTTTTGTCTCGCTGTTGTTTATCAGCGCTTCAAAGGTCGAAACATTTACCTCGGTGCACACCGACCCTTTCCACACTGAAACATGGGATCGAGTCAGGGTTTGAAGTCTCAGTTTGAGGGCCAAGCCCTGGCCCAGCGTGGAAAGGTCTAGCTTGTGACCTTGCCTCCCTAGTGTGGAAGCGGCTTAAGAAGTCAATACCTATTTGATCGGAATTACTTTCCAAAAATGAGAATACTTCAACAGTAACCGCTGATCTTCGACAAACCATACGCCCTAATGTTGTTAAACTATTTGGGTTGTCTTTGTCGGGCGCTGGCACTGTTTTCCATTTGTGTTCAAGCTGTGCCGTTTGTGCTTTCTGTACTATGTACTGAATTGTGGGGTCTGTACAGTAAAACTTCACATGCATTCTTCGTCAGAAGTTTTACCTTAAACGATGTTTGAATTATTTAGCAAAAACTAAAATATACCGAAAAATGGACCAACAAAATGGGTCAAAAAAGGAAAGTGGTCTTGAATTAATATCGGCTGAATTATGGTTTGGTATCAACTGTATTGGTGGCACTGGCAGAACCTTACGTAAAAGTTGTCTTGCACATTTTTTGTGTGCATTTTTCTAAGCCTGAAATTGCCATTTTCCTTAAATTTGAGCTACCTTAAATTTAGGCCTGTGTGGTGTTTCCCGATATTTCCTGGATGACATCGGTGACACTAAAGAGTTCACAGTAACAAGACACGTTGTGCCCCTGACTGACAATATATTGTCTAAATATATATATTGATTCTAAACATATAAATTATTTCTATTTAATGCATTAGGCTTTGAAAATATTAACCCAGAATCAGCAATTATAACTAGGTAGGGGACCCTTGCCACCCCCCCCCCATCCGATTTCAGTAAATGCGTTGTATGTTAACGTCTTTTTTTTAATCCTTGAATGGCATCCATAATTTTGGTCCAATTCTGACCAATAAGTCCATGTCTCAAATTTCACAAAATGCTTTTCAGTCATTCTCAAGAATTCGTCATCCAAACAACACTAAAACTACCGCAAAAATTCACATCAAAGACATACTCGGCATCCAGCAAATTTTCGACACCTCCCAGATGGCTTCATCAGGCTTCTACTGAGAGGTGTCGAAAATTTGCTGGACGTTGAGTATATCCTCGATGTGAATTTTTGCGTTGGTTTAGTGTTTTGATGACGAATTGAAGATTCTCACAGTATGCATTTCAGCGGCGTTTCTTAAGAATTGCTTCCTGCGTTTGGAGAGAACAAATCTCTTCCATCCCCTGTAGTTGCAGATATTGGCTAACGATGGGCGAAGACGGATAAAAAGGGGCGCTTGTGGGTAGGGTATATTTCCACTACAGATGGGTCTGTTTTATTTTTAGTTTTACATGTCCAGGTTTTTCATAACTAGCCCCGGCCCTCCCCTTGAGTTTTCAAGGGGTCCCCCCCCCCCCTAATAGTATTACTAGCTTCTAACTCCTGCTTTCACTTTACCTTTTGGCATTGTTATTGATAATGGGCCTGGATATGCCATCATTTTTCTGTTTTTACTATTTTCTTTCTTTAGGATGTGCTACTGGAGTACTGGAGAATCTATTCGTTCCGTAAATTTTCGATATCACCCAAATATCTTCGTCAGGCTTCGAGGATTTTTCCTGCTTTCTACATCAACTACATCGTTGTTTGCTTCGTCGTCTTCTTTCCACTGTTTTGCTTTCGAATTTGGCCGCGACCCGAGCCTCCCGTATTTATTGGACTGCATGCGCTGTGCACTCATTAATGGTTCAACCGCTGCATCTACCGCTTCAACTACGTCATTGTTTGCTTCGTTGTCTGCTTTGCACACTTTTGCATTCGAATTTGGCCGCGACCGCAGCTTCCCGTATTTACGCTAATTACCGATTTTTCTGCACTTTTACTTTGGTTTACGTTCATGTTGACTTACTGTGACGTACGCAACACCAAAATTCCAGTTTTTCTTCTAGTCAGCGAATTTTCGAAAACTTCTATACGGGTTTTCTTCGTCAGGCCAATGATGCTACTCCAAAACGAATCACTCCACACAGGAACTGAAAGTGAAAGCGACGAACGAGAGAGCTGATACAAGGCCATCTGCGAAGAAAGGGAGTGAGTGGGAAGTTCGAATGTAGCAGACTGTTGGAGTAGATTCTTGACTGGCAATAGTGCGTGCTCGTCTCACATCATTGACCTGACGAAGAAAACCCCATATACAGTAGGCTCTCTTTATAACGAACAACCTAGTGCGTCCAAAAATGATTCTTTATACGGAGAGTTCTTAATATAGAAGGTTCCTTTACAGCGAACTGTGAGTGAGGTGATTGTGAAGTTCCTTATACAGAGTACAAATAAAATCGAAGTATATCTGCTTTCCAATTGCACTGCGAGGACAGTGTGCATAAACTGTAAGTGTGCATTGTTCGGTGAAAAAATATCAATTCTGGGTGGTGGTTCAGGTGTGCTTTTTTTCATCATTCGTGGTTTGTATATCAGTACCTTATAAGGATGGTTTTTAGTATGTGAAAAGACCTTTACAGCACTGAAAAAGAGTTCTTTATATGGAGCTGTTTCTTATATAGAGGTCTTTTTAGCATACAAACAGAAGCTAACCAACCAAATTGTTAAAGTGTTCTTTGTAGGGAAAAGTTCCTTATATGGAGGTTCATTATATTGAGAGTCTACTGTATAAGTTTTCGAAAATTCGCTGATTAGAAGAAAAACTGGAAATTTGGTGTTGCGTACGTCACAGTAAGTCAGCATTCCCGTATTTGTTGGGCTGCATGCGCTGTGCACCCATTGATGGTTGAACTGCTTGTTGAGTTCTCTTCCAACCAGGTGTGTAACTCTAGGGAAAGCTGGGCTTTGGATGTTCATCAAAAGCAAGGGATTCAAGGCAACAGAGGTAGGAATCTTGTGCCGAATTTGACTTGAGAAGAGTACTCGTGCCTTTCCAGTCCACCTCGTGCAGTCCACTGCAAATTTTTGAAGCATGAGGTGGACTGGAAAGGCACGAGTACTACTCTTCTCAAGTCAATTCGGCACGAGAATCCCACCTCTGTTGCCTTGAATCACTTGCTATTCAACAGCATGAAAAGAACAGGGGGCTTTTAAACATCCAAGGCCCAACTTTACCTAGTTTCACACACTTTGTTGGAAGAGAACTCGACGCGCAGTGAACCATTAATACGGTCTCACGAGTGCACAGGGCATGCAGGCCAATAATTGCGGGAGGCTGCGGTCGCGGCCAAATTCGAAGGCAAACGTGTCCAAAGCAGACAACGAAGCAAACAACGATGTAGTCAATGTAGAAAGCCGGAACAATCCTCAAAGCCTGACGTAGATATCTGGGGGATATCAAAAATTTGCTAGAAAGAGCGCGAGCCCGTGTTGTGAATTTTTGCAAACTTAGTAGTGTTATTTTTTAACAAATCTATTCGTTGAAGTGATCATGATCCGTCGATCCTTTGGCAGTAGGCTCGACAGACCATAATCTGATTCAGTAGCAGAAATTAAAAAAAATATATTATTTAAAGTGCGAAAATGTGCATTTGAATGCGCGGCATTGTTTAGCACATCCTATACCTGTAAGGCCTAGTTTTCGAAAGAGCAGGCAGTCGGTCGACTAGACTTGTGATGCGCTAAATGTTATATGCTCGCTATGGCGTGCAAGAAAATGTCTCCAGTTCCAATACGTACTTGAAAAAGTATGGTGCAGAATTTTTTTTTTCAAGAAATATTGAATCAAATGAATGCAGGAGCTTAGCTGTCATTTATGTGTGGGGTAAGTTATAACTGTCTAAAAATTCAAGACAACAACAAATCAATCTTAGATATTTTGAAAATCGTACGAAAAACCAACACAAAATTTGAATCGGTTCTGGTTTCCAGCGAAAACATAAAGTTCTGTAAAATCTTAACTCCCGCTCTTAGCCAACCCAACCAGCAAATGGCATCTTTTTTTGTTGTTGGGGGGGGGCTACCATCTGGCTCTTACCTTACGTAGCACCATCGTTAGCAGTCTCGCATGTGCGAACGCTCCCGAACATCGACAAGTTTGCCTTTTTTGGTTTCAGTAAGAATCATTTTCGTGTGAAGAAACTCCTTTATTAATTTTTTTTGCCTGGAATGGAATAAAAATCTGCCTAATTTGCATTAGATCTACTAATTTCAGTCCCCTGTTCTGTGGTTCTAACTGGGACACGAAACACAATGACGTAATGAAAATCAAAATTGGAATTCTCTCCAACTCATGGGAGGCAAAGCAAACGTATTGTCAATATTTAGTGCTAGCAGTTTCAGCATAATTTGCTAAACGTTTAAACGACCTAATTAAACTTTTGGTTAACCGAAAACCGTGAAAATCTAACGTAATAGCAATGCAACAAACTAAAATAAAAAAAAAGATGTCTACATAAAATTCAATACCTCCGTTTTACTAATATAATTTAACAAAACCATTAAGCAGCACGAATCACACATTATGTAAACAATCTTATTTATTCTTTGTTAAACGAAGTGCGAATCACATGAAATTCCTCACACATTGCGATTGTTTTACGATCTCGGATCCGTCGGCACGCTTTAGAATTTAGCTTGGTTTAACCATCCCGTGGTTGGTTTTGCACAAGTTGTAGACAATTATTTAAAAAAAAAAGTTTAATTTGCTTACGTGGTGATGATATTTCATCTAGGGGTGTATCGGTACATCGGCAAAAAAGCTGCATCGGCACATCCCTAATTTCATCATTCGGCAGAGCCCCGCTACGTTTCCGGTGAGCGCGGTTAAAACCTGGCATGACTTAAGCCTAGCCGAAGCTGGTGTCATTTTGCCACCAAAACCAGAAGTTCGGGTTTTACAGCTGCTGAACAAGTTGGATGCCGCGAAAGCGGCTAATTTTCTGGGAGTTTTAACATTAACTACCAAATAACGCCACAAACTAATGTTTATTGGATTAAAACGTTGTGCTGTTGTGAGGTAAATATTTCAGCATTACAGAACAACCTACGAATGTAAATTTTCGTTGAAGCTTTTAAACGGATAACCGTTATAGCACTATCAATATTTTGATCAGCCAATGAATCGGTAAACACACTGAACATCTAAACATGGCAAGTGCACAGCAACAATATTTTCAACTAATTTGTTTCTTTAATTTTGCAACTGGGAGTAGTTTTTTGCCCCAAACAAGATCTTCCTGGGGAGAATTTTACCATTTTTTGGCAGATGCAAATTTGTCCCTCCTCCCCATCATTCTCGCCGTTGGGTAAAATCAAAATATAACCATGTACTTTGGTTTAAAATGGGTTGTTGTCAGAGTTGTACCTAAACCACGCCAAACAGCGCTTATTTTCAAAATAAGAATATCGCCAACACCGTCATTCAGCAAATTTTCGATAACCCGTTGGCGTATAACTTCATCGGGCCTTCACTTTCCTCTACATTGAGAGGGCCTGTTAACGATAAACGGGGACTATTTAAAAATGTACAGAATATAGTGGTTGTAATATTCTTGATTTGAAACTAACATTGTTTGATGTGGTTTACTGTGTTACGGGTTTTCAAAGTAATACCGTTTTGGGATTTTCAAGGTGGCACCTAATGCAATTGACTTCGTCGAAATATCTTTTGGAATTTTTTTATTCACACCCTGTTTTTGTAGGTTAACTCGCAATTCCTGTTATTTCTGAGGCCCATTTATTCAACTCGTAGAACTTTGGTCTCCCCCACTATAAATTGGGACCTGGTGTTTGGAAAGTTAGGCCATGCAAATAAAATTGTTTGGTTTACGGGCAAGGTTGCAAATTGAAGCACCAGGCAACCAGACATTTTATTTTATTTTTTATTTTATTTAACAGACCACATTTCTTTGACATGTACCTTGCTCAAACCTGAAAGGGTATGCAGTCAGCCTAAAAAAGTATAATATTCTGCTAATATGTTATTATGTCGTCTAGTATTAAAAATATTTTAGTTTTTGCCAAATAACTTCTTAGTGGTTTGAGCTAGAGGTTTGAAGTTAGCACCATTGAAAAGCTCGTTTCAAGCCGATTAAAATGGTAAACTGGAATGTCAAAAACGGTCAAAATTTGGCGAAAATATGATTTTTAGTGGGTGTACCAAGATTGAGATAAAAAGTTTTGACCCGCGACAATTTAAGGCACCCACACGCGCCTGTAAACCAAATAATTAACTTTACATGGCCTTAATTTTGCACTTGCAAGAGCCGTGTAATTCCCATAGTGTAATTCTTGGCATGCACTTAGCCCCTGTGCAATGTGCGTAAGAATAATTCAGCACCTCATTACTTTTACTTTACTTTTGCAGAATCATTCAGAGCTCCAATATTTCGCACTGGTCCAGATAAAGATGGCTTTAGCTTGGGACGCTATAACAACTTTTTGGAAGTGTTTGGCGACGATAGTAAGAAGTGGTTTCTGCCAGTTTTTTCAAGGTAACTCTTTCTGTACCATTTTCTATTTTCCTACCGATACTTATAATGCTAGCCACTGTACAGTCTTTGAATTTCTGTCCACACACCAAGTCGAGACTTAGGAATTTGTGCACAGGTACTAAGAAAATAGTTCTGTTTGCATTCGGTACAGTTATATTTTCAGACATTTGATAAGTCACTCAATTTATGTTAAATGAACATTAACCCCGTCAGTGCCAGGAATGTGCGCTCACATTAAAACACAAATAAGGAATGTTTTAAAAGTCAGTGGCTTGCTTGCTGAGTGCTGAGTTTGCTTGGTCTCGGCTTCTTCCGCTTTTCCCATTTTCGAGCTGAGATTAAAAACGACGTTATTTGAACCTTACTAAGCACAAACATGGCCGACAAAAACAAAATCAGTTATTATGTCTCTTTTTTCTGTTTGTTGCATTATTAGTGGCTTTCAAGATAATGAGAGTAAAGATTAAGTAATTGAACTGCTGGCAGCTGTCAATATTGCACTTAACACGCACGTATCATGTAGATTTATCGCATGTATGCCGATTGTTGCACTGCGGCAATGGCGCATGCGCGCATCGTGCCCCCTATTGGTTGCGTAAGCTCCGCAAACTCGGTACCCTTTTTCCTGGCTTAGTGACCTCGCCAGCGGCTGCCAAGCCGCTGACTTTAAAAGCTACGGAAAAGTTTCTGAGTGGCAAGCGATTTGAATTTAAAAAACGGTAAAGCGTGCCCCTCTTCCAAGCGACTCGCAAGCCGCTGATTTTAAAACATCCCTATAGCCAGTCCATGGACGAAAATGCGGCTCATTAGAGGGTTCCCTGACCAAGCACAGCCAAGTGGTCAGCACCGTGATCCCGAGGCAAGCGGGCGTGAGGAAAACACAACCTCTCACCAAGAGTACATTCTGTTCCTGATTGGAGCACAGATAACTTTAAACTGTCAGAAGTTTCAGTCAGTATTTGTGTGCTCGGTATGGGGGTTACACTGTCCCAATTTTGTAAAATGTGACCCAAATTTGGTACATACAGTATTTCGGTAGCAGGTTATGTTACCCAACCAAATTTTCCAACGAAATGTTACATTTCAACTCAGTTACTTTGTCAAGTCAAATTAATGTTTCAGTTTCAAGTTTCTTTTTTTTTTTGGTTTTTAATAAAGCCACTTTAGTAAGGTGTTACTTATCAGTTTATTTCCCACTGAACCAATACCAAGTCGACATCTAACAATCTTACCGAACTGATCACTGATAAACTCCTAATCGATATAGTCTTAAAAGGACATATTATCTCACTATATTCGAGCATCCTGCACGAAATAGCTTTTACAACATTTACGTATGTTAGAGTGAACATAGCAAAACTTTTACTCACAAGTGGAAAAATAAGAAAATGAATGCCCTTGCAACATTCACATGCATCTCATGTAATGTTGCAAAACTGATTCACAGGAAAGTAACTGCGAGAGTGTACCTTTAAGAACCAATAATCTGCACAAGTAAAGTGTAACAATTAACAAATTTAAACAATTGTTGCTTTAATTGTGTATTAAGTATTTTGAAGAAGTAGCTAAGCCAAGCATGAGTAAAGCATTAACCCCTTACCTGCCACTGACGAGCCCAACTCCTCCAAAGACAAGACCAAAGTATTAAAAACAGCAGAGTCCAAAGTATGCACGAGATGGCCAACAATGGGGAAACGACAATACTAGGTTCCCAAGCGTGTGCCTGTTAAAGCGCCCCTTCAAGTTGCTAGTTCGAGTCCCGTCCAGGTCAGCCCTACTTCTGTGGAGATAGACTGCAGATATAGAAATTGAACGGCAGGTAAGGGGTTAATAGGATGTATGCTTGTCTGTTTGTTCTTTTTTATATTTACAACAGATAGTCAGTAATTGGTTTTCACAATTGGCAGTTGACTGGCGTCTTTCTTCATTTTGATGGGCTGCCGATTTCTACTACAAAGCTCTGCTCGACAAATATTGATTAGGCAAGACTGGTTCGTTGCATTTTACTGCCTCGTGCCAATAATCCATGATAAACACACACATCACTCGTAGGTAATCCCTCAAGAGTGTCAGCTGATCAGTAAAATTGTTTGCCATGTTGATGGTTACCATAAATTGCCTGTCAATGCCCTTGGGCACTTAACTCCAATATTGCAAAAGAAAAGGGGGAGGGCATTGACAATTCCCCCAAAAAACTGAACTACCGTCCTGACTGAACCTGCTGTGCGCCTTCCTGTGCTGTTCTGACCTAACCTAAACTTCCATGGCTCTGCCTGGGATCTTCCAACCTTTGGGAGGGCTACAGAATGAGATGCCGTCAAACAAATTATTATTTTAAACAAGCTTGAAATCCAGCAATTTCGTATTCTTGAAAAGGCATTTGTTTTTATTTGGGTGAGCCCACATGAGCTTGTATCACCCGGAAAAGACACCATTGCTGCGCTGCTGTCAATAACACAGGTCAGTGAATTCTGTGATTGGAATTGGAAGTAGCACTAAAAAATAAATGGCGATTGAGCCTGGCTTTGCAGGCGTTCAGGCTTGACGCACAAACAATGTCGTAGAGAAGACCATTCCAGAGGTTTACTATGCTGTGACGGTAGAAGGAACTACGAAGCAGGCTGTGGCTGTTCACCCCGTAAACAACTTGTCATTGGTGAGCACATCTATGTAAATAGAAGCACACTTGAAGGAGGCCTGGTGAAGATGGGATACAAACATTTCCTTCTAGTTTGTCAGCAGCCTATCGAAAATTCACAAATACCGAGGGCATTCGATTTATTTTTTAGTCTGTGCGTATGAGTGGATCTGAATTGTTAGAACATTCATAGTAAAAAAAAAAAAAAAAATGTTGAGTTTTTTTCAGCATGTGTGTTATTTCCCAATCTTGGAAGTTTTCAAAACATCACCACGAAGCCTGCGGGTTTCAAGAGCTGCAAGTTCATCAGGCGCAAGCACTCTTGGTGAGGGAGGTTGTGTAAGCTTGGAACCACTCAAGTATTTTTTTGTTGTGGTCTGTTTCGAGGACGAGCTTATCTTTGACCATGTAAAGGGCCCAAGCCAACGTACAGCATACCCATGATGTGAAGTAACGAAGGAAATGTTTTCGCCTAATCTGTCCGAGGGGACAGTTAGCTTTCCTTGAACCTGTGATTGCACTATGTTTGAGATTACTCTCTACAATGACCCCAAAATTCTTAACCCATAACCGCCTAGATACGAACTAGGGTTGGGACGGTTAAACGTTTAAACGGTTAACCGGAATTTGAACGTTTAAACGTTTAGCATTTTTCGTTTATTTATAACCGAAAAAATGGGAAGAGGGTACTAAATTTGTAAACATTTGGTTGGAAGGTGTCAGTCTTATGTTTTGTCTCGCATCATACTTAGTTTTTTTTTTTTATTAGTTATTTTATTCTGATTGGATTATAATGTACAGTAAAACCTGAGTTATCCGAACTGATGTTTTACTGTATCCGTATCTAAACTGCCCTTGGCCAAAAATACCGAAAAACTTCGGCCAAAGAAATTGCTACACTTTCTGAAATGGGCGATCTTGGAATGCTGACAGCCACTGGTTATGCTTCTGCAGTACTTTTTACCACTCTGCCATTTTTAAACATGTTTTTATTACCTTAAAGTTGTTTAAAGTCCTCAAATATTAACGAGCGTCGACAGCGCTCACGCGATCCATTGCGGGCCGCCATCTTTGGCTCCAAGCCGGCTGTACACAAAGGACGCGTGCACACTTGCTCCAATGGAAACGGTGTTACTCGCTTTGCGTGACGTCATTTCATGACTGGCCCCGACGCGTTCAACAGGCACCTAGCATGAATCAACCAATCTGAGCTCGCGATACTAAAGGAGGCACCAGCGGCCGTTGAAACGGAGCAGTTTATTCGTTGAAATTAATGTCAACATCGATGGCAGCCGGAAAGGGGATTTCCCCGGAATTCTCAGCGCTCAAACGCGACAAGACGGCGGCTGCATGTTGTTCCGTGATTAATGTGTCACGATCGCTTAAACCACGTGCTATTTTCATCACACGAAAGTAATTTAACGCCAGTTTTGACGACTCCTACAACAAAAATAATAATCAAGGTAAATAAAAAATGTTATCATTAGGCCTACTGCAAGATTTACTTTCCGCATCGACCGATCAAATAGACAGAAAAAACTGGTACCCGGTGTTTACTATTAGTCTGTTATGATTCGATGAACTTATAGGTGAAGTTTGAAAGGTGTTTGCATATTTTTTTCCCCCGATAACGTTTTCGAACTTTACCGAATATCAACAACGATCGTTCATAATGCCTTAATTTTTTTTTTTTAATAATTTGCGGTACAATTTAAGTTTACTTTTGGAATTGTAAATTTTTTTTTTTTTTTTTTTATTTTTAGTTTTTTTTTTTTTTTAATTTTGTTGGGGAGGGGGGGGAAGAGAACCGTTTAAACGGTAAACGGTAAATTAGGTTCGTTTAGTAAACGTTTAGGCAAATAACCGGTTTTTCCCAACCCTAATACGAACGTACACCTTCAACGTATAACAGCGAAAAACTAAGTCCCAGCGCGAGCTTTGTGAGGGGTCTCCGGGGACCCCGAGCAAAGCGGGCAGTCACAGCCCAGTGGTCAGCGTCGTCGGCTCCAAACCAAGAGAATGCCGGCTCGAATCCGAGAACCGACCCAAGTACCATATGGACTCTAAAAAAAAGGGTCTGAAAGTTTTTTCAGGCGGTTATGGGTTATTGGTTGCAATCAAGTATTTTCTCAACCCTCAAGCTACCTATAACCGCCTAGATACGAACGTACGCCTTCAACGTATAACAGCAAAAAACTAAGTCCCAGCGCGAGCTTTGTGAGGCAAAACGGCCAATCACAGCCCAGTGGTCAGCGTGGTCGGCTCCAAACCAAGAGAATGCCGGCTCGAATCCGAGAACCGACCCAAGTACCATATGGATTCTAAAAAAAAAGGGTCTGAAAGTTTTTTCAGGCGGTTATGGGTTAATCTGGTAGCACGTTTGAGTAGACATCCATGTTGAATGGGTACCATCAGTAGCGATGCACTGGTGGTGGTCCATAAGAAATCTTGTAATCCACTGTAGAATTTCTCCATGAATATTATTAGGCATCAGTTTGCTGATAAGGTTGGAGTGGTCCAGAGTCAAAGGGCCTGTCTATAATGTTGAAAATTATAACATCATAGGGAATTTGGTTGTCAGTTCTGCTCGTCCCATAATCAAGGGACTCGAGCAGGTTTGTGAAAGAATACCTTATATGGAATTCTTATTGGTAATACGAGAGGATGTGCTGTTCCAGATGCAACTGAATGCTGAAAAACGATAAGTTCCTGTAAGCTGATTCAAAATTTGTGGTGTGCGGTATTAGCAATCCAAACAGTCAAATTCATGAAACTGAAGCAGCACGCTTTCAATTATTGTCACAAATGTGATGCAGAATAGCGAACATTGTTGAATCAAGTGGGGAAGGGGGGGGGGGGATAATTTGGCAGTGGCCGCTAACACGACGAAACTGTATTTTCCGGCTTAGTAATATTGTAGTCGAATGTGCTGCCGTAAACGGTAGCACAGCATGTGACGCACTTTACCTCTTCGCGACACTTTCAAAAGAAAATGCTGTTCCAATGGCCTTCGAATTCTACGCGGGGCTGTGTTGTAGCGACTTTTTGTTTTTAGTGTTAGTGAATTCTGAATTAAACAGGACGGAAAGCCATATGGGCTTGAGAAGTGTTAAATAAATACAGACGCAAAAACTATTTACATTGTCTTATGGACTTAGATGTACAGACTGATTGAGCGGGGAATTGAACCCACAACCTTTGAAACCAAAGGGCGAAGTTCTAAGCTAAGCCACACTGACACTGCCAAAAGGAAACATCCGTGGGCAGTACTTACACACTCAAATATAAATATAACATATTCCGAAGACGGTGAACGGGAAGTTTATTTTCACCTAAAATTCAAGGACATTAGCTGATGTCACTCGAATTTCTTTGAATACAGCTGGAAAGAGCTTTTTGTTTTTGATTTACTGTTCATCCCGCTGCTTTCATCTTTTGAAAGTCTACAATTGAATTATTAAATCTTGCGCTGACGGGCAAACTATCAGTAGGGATCAACCAAATCTACTTTTACCTAATCCGGATCGGATCCGGATAATTTACAAGAGTTGGCGAATCAGATCTGGATCCTAACCTAATCCAAAATAAAACCTTTGTTGAGTGTTTCTTCCCTTTGCATTTTATAAAGACTAAATTTTCTCTCTAGCCGAGTTAAGTTTGAAGGCTTGAATAGACATTTTTGCAACCTGTTCATTGGTTTTTCCCTTATAACTTCTGAACGGTTTATGCTAGCCATTTGAAATTAGCTCCATTGGAAAACTGGTGAAAAAATGCTTCAAATGGTATATTGGAATGTTGAAATCGGCTACCAAAAATTTACAACGTTGAAAAATCATCCAGACATTAAAAATTTTGCCGAATCCAAATTGAGTCAGAGTCCTAAAGATCCGGCTTCAGATCCGTTTCGGATTCGGTCGATCCCTAATTTATCACCGGTCCACCCCTGATGGCAATAGTGTATTGTGAACTTTAATCTGTTCACTCAACTGTGCGAAAGGTCAGAAGCACCATTACCTTTTTATTTCCCCCAGTCGAAAAAGAAGTAGGTGTTCATTTGTGAATTTGTCATAAAACCATGGTTGGAAATTATGGTATTTGAGCTTGGTCTCATCATGTCGCTACGTTTTCTGTTGTGGAATAGAGTAACGTGATTGGTATCCTTCTCTTGGACTGAAGCACACCAGTGGAATGAAAGCTGCATGCAAGGTCTTCTACCTCGAGTGAAACCTCCATTGCAAAAATGTCTGAAAACGGCTTTTAAAAATACTGTTAAGTGGTTGTGTTTTTGAAATCTGTTTTTAAGTTTGCAAGTTCATTTCTTCGTCACCTTCGTCCACAACCCATACGTGTGACTGAAAAAAAAGTACTTGGCACTTTTACGTACTGTGTTAAGAGTGTTTTCGGTTCTGGTTGAGAAAAGTAATACTTTACAAGCCCCCCACTTATTTGGGGTGTGTTAGTTAGGTAATTTTAAGATAGATTATTACGATAGCTGCAACATTCCAATGTAAATGTGGTCTGAAAGTTCATCATAAATTTTCGTTAAAGTTCGGGAAGAAATACGCACAATTTCAGAATCGAAAGAAAAAAAAAGGGTCTGAAAGTTTTTTCAGGCGGTTATGGGTTATTGGTTGCAATCAAGTATTTTCTCAAACCTCAAGCTTACCTATAAGCGCCTAGATACGAACGTACGCCTTCAACGTATAACAGCAAAAAACTAAGTCCCAGCGCGAGCTTTGTGAGGCAAAGCGGCCAGTCACAGCCCAGTGGTCAGCGTCGTCAGCTCCAAACCAAGAGAATGCCGGTTCGAATCCGAGAACCGAACCAAGTACCATATGGATTCTAAAAAAAAAGGGTCTGAAAGTTTTTTCAGGCGGTTATGGGTTAATCTGGTAGCACGTTTGAGTAGACATCCATGTTGAATGGGTACCATCAGTAGCGATGCACTGGTGGTGATCCATAAGAAATCTTGTAATCCACTGTAGAATTTCTCCATGAATATTATTAGCCGTCAGTTTGCTGATAAGGTTGGAGTGGTCCAGAGTCAAAGGGCCTGTCTATAATGTTGAAAATTGTAACATCGTAGGGAATTTGGTTATCAGTTCTTCTCGTCCCATAATCAAGGGACTCGAGCAGGTTTGTGAAAGAATACCTTATATGGAATTCTTATTGGTAATATGAGAGGATGTTGTGCTGTTCCAGATGCAACTGAATGCTGAAAAACGATAAGTTCCTGTAAGCTGATTCAAAATTTGTGGTGTGCGGTATTAGCAATCCAAACAGTCAAATTCATGAAACTGAAGCAGCACGCTTTCAATTATTGTCACAAATGTGATGCAGAATAGCGAACATCGTTGAATCACCAATATTCTTGCTAATTTGCGACAAACAGCTCATCTGTGTTCATCAAGCACTACTGCTTGTGGAAAAGCTTCTTTCTACATCTTCACCGTGTGTATTATCATTTGAATACAGTGTTCCAACCTGGCGAGGCCTCCCGTATTTATTAGGCCCACGACTCCACTGATCTTTTAAGCAAACTGCAGAACTCTTCTCTCAGGAGAAATCTTACTCCTGGTTTAGAGGGGCCCTGGGTGTTCATTAAAGTAGCATTACACTTCAAATGCTGCTGAATGGCAAGTGATTGGAGGCTTCTTAGATGACAATCAAATGGAGAACTTGGACTTCATCAGTGTGGTCATCTTCTCCCATCCTAATTAATGTTTTGTTTCCATGTGATGGAAACAAAACACACGTAAGGCCATTAAAAAAAGAAAACTTGGTTCTCAGGCCCTCCCGCACCGATTTTTTTACTGGAAATAAAAAGAAAAGACGCGGCAAAAATGGCAGTTACAGAACAAAAATAGCCCTTAGCGAGAAATTGAAATATAAAATTACCATTCTTGTCGTTAAATAATTGTGTGGACACATGGTACGAAGCATTATGAGGCAGTATTCTTTTTTTTACCCGAACTAGAAAATTATTCCCCAAAATGTATGGAAAAATAGGGTCGAAAAATAAAAAAATAAAATCCGCCCGCCCGCACGGATTTCTTGAGAAAAATGCCCGAGAACCAACTTTCTTTTTTTAAGTGGCCTAACGAAGCAAATTATAACAGTGTAGCTACCCATCACATGGAAACAAAACATGAAATAGGATGGGAGAGGACGACCACACTGCTGAAGTCAAGTTTTCCATTTGATCGTCATCGAAGAAGCCTCGAATCACTTGCCATTCAGCAGCATTTGAAGTGTAATGTTACTTTAATGAACACCCACGGCCCCTCAAATCCAGGAATACGATTTCGCCTGAGAGAAGAGTTCTGCAGTTTGCCTAAAGATCAGTGGAATCGTAGGTCTAATAAATACGGAAGGCCTCGCCAGGTTGGAACACTGTATTCAAATGATAATACACGCGTCACACGGTGAAGATGTAAAAAGAAGCTTTTCCACAAGTCGTAGTGCCTGATGAAGTCAGACGAGCTGCTTGTCGAAAATTAACAAGAATATGCTATATTGGTGATAAACTGATCATATTCTTTCGATTCTGAAATTGTGCGTATTGCTTCCTGAACTTGAACGAAAATAAATGTGGTCTGTGACAGAAGTTCAGAGTTCATCAAGAGAGTCGTTTCAGTTTCAAGACAATACGATTTCCGCCGTAACAGGTTATAACTTATTACATGATTACCTCTCCAGTTTGTCTAATTAATGACCATCAACTGTTGCATCACATTTTATTTTTTTGTTGTTTTTAATTTTCTTTGTAAATGTCACTTGCTTTTATGATTCTTCATAACGTGTCATGTTAAAAGATATCTTAGCATGGCAACTATTTGCAAAGCTTTGTTTATTTGAAGAGTTTATTATTGTAAGCATTTATTATTTAATTGCTTCTTTGCAACTTTAATTTGATTACATTTTTTTTTGGCTGCAACCGACCTGTGTCGTGGATCCATGTTGCTTTTCCTCGTGCTCGCTTGCTGCACAGTTCATATCACGAAAAAAAAAAAGATAATAAAAAGAGTGATGTATGATGTATGACGTGAGCTGGATTCTGCAATTTTTTTAATGAATGTTGTAAAGAATTTTTAGGAATTTGTAGTCGTTCTTGATATTATGTAAGATAATCATACCTTGATCATACTACCGTAAATCGCATATTAAACACCCAGTTAATGCTAACGCCAGCCACTTAAATGGTTGAAAGTCAGAATCGTGAAATAGTTTTGTTGCCATCCACCCCTTAAAAATCGTCCGTTTCTGTGGCAAAATTAACTAAAATCTTCTTACATTTTAACGAAATCATCGTTTCATCCCCATATATCTTTGTTTTACTGTAGCAAAATTAACTAATAGTGTCATACATTTAACAAAATACTTTACAAAATTTGTGATCCAACACGATTCACGCTATTTAGTAATCGCAGAATATCAGGCCTACGTGATTGATCATTGACGTGCGTGATCTGGATTGTCTAGCGATAACACGAGGCCTTTATTCTCATTTATTCGCAAATTTAGTTTATTAGATCGTCCTCCTTCCAATATCTAACATATTCAAAGTTAAAACTGATTTCTAACCATCACCAACCTTCAAAACTGACAAAACATTTCACGACCGGGAAGCAACGTGCTGACGTAATTTTCCAGAAAGTCGTAACATTGACATCGTTTTCTGTTTTTCTTGGCGAGTGTCTTCCTTGAGGGATTAGTCCATGCTGGAACTTCCGACTTAGATTACTCTCTCCAGGAAGACTCTCACCAGGACGAACACAAAACGATGTTATTGTTACCACTTTTCGGAAAATTGCATCAACACATTTACTTTCGGTTGTAAATTGCGTTTGAGTTATGTTAAATATTGGAAGGAGGATGATCACGCACGTCAATGATCAGTCGCATAGGCTAATCTTAATCATGATCTTAATCCGCTCATGTTACTGAAAGTTTGTATGGTTAGAAATTGGTTTTAGCTGTGAATTATGTTGAATTTTGGAGGAGAGACCATACAATAACTTAAATTTGTGAATAAATGAGAATAAAAGCATTGTGTTATGCTAGATTGCAGCCAGATCATGTATGCGAATGATTACATTGTGGCCTCCCTCCCTGGACAAAATTTAGTTCAGAAAATAGATGATACTTTTAATCCCCCCCCCCAATTTTAGCCAAAATTATTTTACAAGCCCATGGGTGTTTAATACACGATTTACGGTGTTTTATTAATGTGTTGTGATTAATAATTGTTTAATGATGGCACATTTTGTGCTGCGATGCAGTTTGTAATAGGTTAATGTGCCACGTTAAATTACAATCTGTAATGTCCGAAATTGTGAATAGTTGTGTTTTCAGTAGTCAGTTTTGGTGACTCAATTGGTGGCGAACACTTTTTTTTTTTAACTTTTGGCTAACATGTTAATCTTTCCTTGTTCAGTATTCATAGACTATTAAGTGGGAGAAAAAAAACCGGGACAAAATAAAATTATGCGCCACTTTTTTTTTTAACTGATCATCTTTCTAAGCATCTTCGTCTAAGGAGTTTCTATAATCATAAACCGTGATCAAATATAACTTGACGCAGGCCGCTACTGTCTCTCCAGAACACTTTTCAGGCCAACCTTGCAGTTATTAAAAACAAAAAACAAAAGTTCCAGATTTTGTGCTGGTTAACATTGCAAACTGTAAAATGTGGAAAATCGGTAACAACCTTTTACAGTGGTGATAACTTAGACATTTTTGTGAAACAAATTAACACTTTACCACAATTGACGAAACCACAGTTCAAGCTTTCATATTGTTTAATTTTTGGTGAAAATACAGTCATTCACCTACTTCGGAAGTCCCTCACTACCTTACACACACTAGAAAGATGACATTTTGTCTGCAAAATTTAAACTTTGCGCTAATAGGGGTTCCAACCTCTGATCTATATGCCATCTATATGTTATCCAGCTTGGCTGTTACACTCGGGTGCACTATCTGCTTCATTCAGTGCAAGTTTGTTCAGTGAGGTTGATGAGGGGAACGTCTTTCCTTGTGAATCTGTTGATGGCAAAGGACTCGGGAGAGCTCATAGGTGGGCCTCATGTTTGGAGTTTGCGATTAGGAGAATCAATGTATTTCTCCAGTCAATGGCATGTTCTCTCTTATGGTAATGTTTGGCTGTGCCTGTGCGGCAATCTCCACTCCTACGTGCTCCAGAATCCTGACTTGTAGATGCCTCTTCGCCTCCCCACCCCAATGTATACAGCATAGCATGTTCCAAATGGCACGCAGTACCACTCCACTTTTCTCGCTTACGTAGGTACGGGGGAGAAGGGTGGCGTCAGTGGCAGCATGGCTGGCTGGGGAGGAAGTTAGAATCCAGAGGTTTATCCTTTCTATGGGTGGTGTGGGGGGGGGGGGAATGGAGGGGGACCAGGAGAGTTTTTTCCCCCTTGGAGCTATTTTCTTTGTACACTGGGTTTTTCGTTTTTCTTTCTTCAGTTCAGTGTTGATTAAGGTGTCTGGAAAAGTTTTGGCTTGGTTTAGGAAAATGTCTGCTTTCTTTGGGCTGGAAGTGTGCTCTAGTATCCTGTAAAGTCTAGTGGTGAAGATGACTTTGATTTGGTAGCGTGGGTAACTTAAAACAGAAGGGAATCTCCTTCCCTTGTGGTACGGCTTCCGGTATGGCTCGTAGTCTACTGGTCAATCCATGGTCAACTGAATGGAAGGATGAGAGATCAAGGACTGCAGGTAAGTTGCCATGGTTGGGGGTAGCTAACACTTCATACAACTTCCATATCACCATCCTTGGGAACTTGGTTACAACTATCTCTTCAATGAACTGCAGGACCAGCTCCCGACAGAAGAGGGGAACACGAATATCCCATGTGGGTGCCTGATGTCTGGAGGTAGACTTAGTCCTCCAAGGTCACGTAAACTTAGTCCTTCAAGGTTAGCAGATGTCTTGACAGTTTGACGTGGGTTTGGCGATTCCTACTCGTTTTGTGAGCGATCAAACGTCTGGCGGATGAAATGGTGTGGGAAGCTGGGAAAGAGCTGTGTCATTGAAAGACACCTGCTGGTGTTCTGCTGTGCCATATCATTGATGTGGATGATGTGGTCTTTTGTGTTTTTGAGTTTTTGCCCCAAATGAACTTTCTTTAGCCTTACCGTGTAGGCCCAGTCAACCAGTTTGATTGGGGCTCGCTTTGCGGGCTTGATAAGACGCAGTGGGAAGCCGGGTTTGTGCAACTTCTGTGAAGATGGAAGGGAGCACAGTGCCGTCTTGCAGCGAGCCGGGTTCGTAGGTCTCTGCTGATGAGGTCTTGTTCTTCTAGCTTCAGGAGTTCAGTAGTAATATTATTGTGAGTAGTTTTTCCTACCGTAAAGTTCAATTTCTCGTATATTCCTGGAGTCTTGATCTGCTCCTTCACTTTTCTGTCATGTTCGGCTGTATACAGAAGCATTGTCCCATTTTGTGTGTCTGTAAAAGATGGTGAAGGTAGCATCATTGCCAAGGGACCTGATGGCCTCAAATTGAGCTTTGATAGGTTGGAGTTGGAGTACTTCGATGTTCTGAAGAAGGCTTGATGAGCGTTGGTGTTTTAGGACAGTTGCCCTTATGTTCTTTTTGAGTACTTCTTGAAATCTGCTGCAAAGTTGGTAATGTGGAACGTGTCCAGATGGTCGGAATATATTTTGGGTCTGAAGCATTACATTTAGTTCATTTTCAGAGATAATACGTGTAGAAAGATTGACGACGAGCTCTAGAGCAGTGGATGAGGAAACAGGCTTTTGAGCAATGGGGGGGGGGGGGAGAGTTGGGGGCCCTAGGCACATAAGATGGTAGTGGTGTACCGATTCCGATACCGGTTCTGAGTACGGTTCCGTTGGATTGGAACCAGTACCGGAACCGCTATCTTGGTTGGCCGATACTGACTACCTTTCAAAAATCGGCAGAGATCACTAAATCACTAGATATTGTCATCTACATTACCTTTTTCAGGGGTATGCGATAGTTGATATGAATTCTTAGAGGTCTTGGAACAAAAAATTAATTTCGGTAGCTTAAATCATCGTAAAACTGTGCTTGATAGTAGAATCTTGGATTGGATGAATAACACATTTTCAAGCGTTTTTAGTGGGCCACTTACCTGTTTACACCAACTTTTGTTGAGTAGTTTGCATCATATAACCATAAAATACCATCTAGGATGGTAATATACTAAGCAGAATACGTTACAGTTGATTCCTGTTTATTTAATGATGTCAAGACTTTATTAACATTAAGTTGTTTCCTATTTTGGGCAGCTATAACTTAGCGATTCATAGCTGGTCGATCCTGCACCGCCATTTTCTTTGCTAAATCGTGTTTGATGAGTCAACAGTGCATGCACTAACTCTGGGCTGCAAAAATCTTCAAGTATGCAAAGCTTTGCTAAGACTCTTAGGCATCTGGGCTGCAAAAAATCTTCAAGTATGCTCTTACTTGGCCAGTTATTATTATTTTAATTAAATTTTTTGATTTTAATCCAAGAAGCAAAAATCCTATTTAAAAATGCAGGTCCAGAGCAGAATTAAAAAAAAAAATCCGTTTCAATTTTGTAGTTAAACTAGTTTTAATTTAATTTTAATTTTTTTTTAATTAAATCTGATAAATTCGGAAAGCAAACGTTTTAAATCATATCAGCACCAGTAGAAAGAGGGCTTGGCATTAATCCAGGAAGCAAAAACACCTAACTAATGACACATTATTTTAATATTTTTAAAAATTATCTAATTTTTTAATGTAATTAAATTTTTAATTTTCATTATACAAATTTGTATATATCAAAATTTTTGTTAAAAAATGTATGTAAATTGTAAAAATTTGCTACAGGAGAACCCTGGACTCCCTGACCATAATTAATTCATTGTTATTAATTTTTTTTCAATTTGTTGTGCACTGCCATTTGGTAATCGGAACCGGTATCGGAACCGTACGGAACCGGTTTATTGGTATCGGAACCGGAATTGGAATTTTGGTATCGGTACACCACTATAAGATGGACTAAGGGCACGCTTACGTCTGGGGGCTCATGAACTCCGTCATGTTGGGGAATTACCTCTGAAGTTGAAGGAGGAGGGAGGGATGGGGGTCAGGGGCACAGTAGTCGCCCGGTCTCCATCCCCCTCCTGCTTTAACTTCAAAAGGGATTCACCTACAAGATATTGTGCATGAGCCCCCAGATGGTGGTGTGCCCTCAAAGCATCTTCTGTGCCATGGACCCCTGTCCCTCCTCCTCTGCTCAGGAGCCTGTAATCACCCCTTCCAACTGTTCAAAAGCCTGTAATCAATATTTCTTCTCCGAAAATAAACTGTCTGTGCTGTCTTTGGGCCCTAAATTTGTCCCGACCTTCCAGGAATTCGGAGTAGACATTGCCAACCTCGCAGCAGACGTTCAAGAAGTACTGAACAAGTACACGTGGGCACCTGTCCTACAACACCAAGCTCACCAATTTGAGGCCATCTCTTATGCAGAAAAGTCAAATGGTACAGTGCTTCAGGATACAACCGAGCCTGAGACGATCCGAAGAGTGGAGGAGGATATGAAGACGACGGGGATCTACGAAAAATTGAACTTACAGTACGAAAAACTGCGTAATCAATTTACTACTGAACTTCAGAAGTTAGAAGAGCAAGGCCTTATTAGCAAAGACCTGTGAACCCGGCTCTCTGCCAGACGACGCTTTGCTCCCCTTGATCTTCGCACAAGTTGCACAAACCCGGCCAGCTTACCACTGCGTCTCATCACGCCCACCAGGTGAGCCATAATCAAACCTGGGCTCTCACGGAAAGGCAGACGGACGTACATTTGGGGCAAACACTCTCTCAAAAACACGAAAGACCTTACTGACCGCATCAATGATATGAAACTCACAAAAGAACATCAGCTGGTGTCTGTCGATATCACAGCTCTTTTCCCCAGCCTTCCACACCACCTCATCCTCCGGATGTTGCGATTGCTCAGCAAAACGAGTAGGGATCATGTTACCCACGTACGAGCTTGACCGAGAGCTGCCGTCTTGTCCTCAAGATGTTGGGCATCCCATGCGACACTCGCGTTCTCCCCTATTCTGTTTGAGCTGGTCCTGCAGTTTGTTGGAAGGTGGCGTAAGCAACTTCACCGGGATAGTGATATAGAAGAGGTTTGTCGTTGATGGTGTTAGCTACTCCCAACCGTGGCGACCTACCTGCAGTACCTGATCTCACATCCTTCCAATTCAGTTCACCGTGGAGGCCAAACAATAGGAATATCTTTTTCCAGGACATCCACCTCAGTAGACTACAGCCTTAACGAAGCCGTGCATCACCGGGAGGCGACTCCCACATAATTCAAGCCATCCACGCTACCAACTCTGTGCCATCCTCACAAATGTACTTTGTGCAGTATCGTAGAGCATACTTCTAACCCAAAGAAAGCAGAAGTCTTCCTCAAACACGCCAAAAGTATGTTTCTTCAGAGGGGCTTTCCATTAATCGCACAGAAATGAAGAAAGCAAAATGGGGAACCCAGAGTACGAAGAAAGTAGCTCCAAGGGAGGGCAAGCCTGACAAGAGGCGTTGGGAAGTGATCACCAATTTGTCTTGGAAAAGTCAGTGTCCACAATCTACTGACCAGCTAAGGAGTCAGGGGTGTTTTAACAAACACCCTCTAACCAGAAAAGATCCGTTATAAAATAACACTACCAAGTTCGCTAAAATTCACAACTCGGACTCGTGCTTAGTCCAACAAATTTTCGATACCACCCAGATATCTTCATCAGGCCTTGAGGTTTTTCTGCTTTCTACATCAACAACATCGTTGTTTACTTCGTTGTTCACTACGTCGTCTGCTTTTCACACTTTTGCATTCGAATTCGGCCGCCCCGGCCGAATTCGAATGCAAAAGTGTGAAAAGCAGACGACGTAGTGAACAACGAAGTAAACAACGATGTTGTTGATGTAGAAAGCAGAAAAATCCTCAAGGCCTGATGAAGATATTTGGGTGGTATCGAAAATTTGTTGGACTAAGCACGAGTCCGAATTGTGAATTTTAGCGAACTTGGTAGTGTTATTTTATAACGGATCGATCTTTTCACAGTATGAATTGCAGCGATGTTTTACCAGAAAAGATGCTCCAGAAAACAGAAAATTCTGCTGCAGAGACTGACGAAACCACAGTCCATCACCCAGCCAGGCTTACCTTGACACCACCCCTCCCCGCATGTGAGGGATAAAATGGAGTGGTATACTGTGTCCCGTGTGAGACGTGCGACGCTGTATACATTGGGGTGATAAGACATTTCCAGATCAGGATTCGGGAACATGTAGGATGCACCAAGAGTGGGAAGAAGTCGCAGTGGCATAACCCACCAACATCGCCGTCAAACTGAATATTCCATTGACTGGAAAAAAATATTCTCCTAATCTCAAACTTCACACATGAGGCCCAACTACGAGCTCTCAAGTTCTTTACCATCAACATATTCACAAGAAAAGATGTTCTCCTGATCAACCTGACTGGAGCAAATGTGGACTGCGTGGTGTAGATAGTGCACCCGAGTGTAAAAGCAAAGTTGGAGTTCCAAGTCCATCAGCATAAAGTTTGAATTTTGCAGAGTTGAAATGTAACATTTTTCTAGTGTGTGTACTGGGGACGCGCGAGAAGAAGAATTTTAACGCGAGTCGAGCTGAGACGAGTTTGCAACAGAAGATCTATACAACACCTTACGCCTTTTGATATTGCGTTAGCTTTTTGGAGTTAGTGTTAAGTGATTATAAAATTGCCTGCTTTTCACATGATTTTCCTAATGAAAGTACTTGAAAACTTGACTAGTAAATAAATGTATTTACGTAACATTGTAAGGACAGGTAATTTCTGTGATTTCAATTTTTCGACCTGCTTTAAACATTGGCTCTATTAAATTCTTGAAGTTGTTTGTTCGGAAAATGTTCAAAAAACCTGTGGAAAGTGGCAGAAATACAAAATTCCAATAGTGCCCAGCAAACTCAAGGAAATAAAGGGTTTTATTAATAATATTTTTCCTAAATGGAGCTACAGTTCAGCCAATTTTCAGAAGTCTGTAACGAACATAAAATACCATAAAATACCGTAGGTGGTTATGGTCAACAGTGGTCGTGGAAATCATCCAAAACTCGACAAATCCAAGCAATTTTTCGTTGAGCGTTTATGTCACTTTTTTGCTGCTGCTGTACAGTTAAACCTTATTTTTCTTACAACGATGGACTTCTTTTTCAAGCTTCTGAACCACCAGTGCATGCTAAACTGGTTGTATACAATTAATCCTGTTCAAGGTTTTATTTTCAAAGACCCTGTGTAATGTTACGAAGTGGTTATTCTGTATGCCTTGTTGGCAAAAAAATCTTGTTAGCATCACAAGTTTATGAAAGGCTGGAAATTTTGTGAAAGGCAGGAAGATAGCTATTTTACAGCTATGCAATATAAGAACTTTCGCAGTCGTTGGTAGGACTTTAAAAAGAGGACTGAGTGCCTCACTTATTGGGATTTTCTATGCCACATTTGTAAAGAAGTATATTTTTTACTTGGATTTTTGAGTTGGGCCTGGGTTGCACAATGCGATGGGGTTCTTTGCTTGTGGTACAAAAGTGCAGAATATGCTAACAAAAATTATAGTTAACTCTTACCATCAATTGATGCCGAGAAGGTTAAAAAAAAATGTTCGTGGAAATTACGTGTCCTTAAACATCCGTAAAGAAATACGTAGCCATACTGTACAACCGATTTCTTGATTTAGTTAGTACTACTCCATTTCGTTTTGCACGAAGTGAAAACGTCCTCGTTATATCCTTGTCTTCACAGTTTAGGTGATGGTGTCAATTTCCCCACTCGTACGCCGCAAGCCAATACGTACAACTCCATGGGAAACACTCAGACCAGGTTAGCTGCCCCCCCTCTCACATAGTAGTTGATCGGTAAAAAAAAATGTAGTAATGGTAGTAATGCTTGCTTGCTTTCATGCACGATTTTTTCTGTGTTGCTTGTTGTAATTCTATTTGCTTGTATGGTTTGCATAATGAATATTATTTTGCATTGTATGTTCAGTTCATGACTTGCTATCTACTGCTACGCACTTCCTTTTATGGGTTTTCTTTTGTTGTTTCATTTCATGAACTTCGTGAGTTATGTTTGCTGTTAACTGGGGTTAGTTAGTAGTTACGTTAAGTATTGGTGTGTCAGAATGTCGTCGTTCAAACTCAACATATAATCCGAAACACTGAAATGTTTACGTAGTATTTTGTGTACGTTAGTTGTTTATTAGGCATTCTCTTTTCTAGTAACTGCCCTGTTGCACTTTTGTTGTAGTTGTACTTGTAACCACGTGTAACTTGTTATTCATTATCACTTATAATGATTTCAGCTAGAGTTGCACGTTTACAGACACTGCCTGTCGTTATCCGACGATTTACTGTTTGTGAAACTACGCTATACAATCTACGCTATAAATTAAGCAATTTCCATTTCTCTGCGCTAGTTATAAAAAATTAAAAAACAAATACAAACTCGTTTGTGTATGATGTGTATACGATAAATGGTATACGGTATATGTTCGTTAAACCTTACCTTAAACATCAAAGGAGTTTTTTTTTGTTTGTTTCTTATTCGCGATACTTTGCAATACCAAGTTGTTCTTCTGTACTCCTTGCAAACGCACTGATTTATTTAAATTTCGGTCTACTGGGAAGGTTTTGATTGGCATTGTTGTAATGTTCTGTACTGTCTACAAAAGAAACAACCTGCTCACAACCCAGTATGGAAACAACCCTTTAATCTTCGGTCTACGTCTTGCAGCTGGCGTTTGCTCATTGGCTTGTTGCATAATAACAATGTTTAAAACGGTGTTTCTCAAACTTTTTTTTAACCGCGAACCCATATTTCAAAGTTTGACAACTGGAGTTGGGTCACAACCCATCCATACCGGTAATACAAATTTAATGCTTTGTAATTGTAGATATTAAAACAAAGTTTACTAATTTATTTTGGCAGTAACGTGCTTGTTTTTCTGAGCACAACTGCTCCATTTTTGGCACAATATTTGTTAATTTTAATCTTAACTGATTTTCCTTACTCATCTGTCAGTTACGAACCGTTATTTTCACTCCCACTAAATAGGAAAACCGCGATTCACTAGGCAAGTAGAGGTAATGGAACAATTGCTTCAATGGCACTCGTGACAAATCATTGTACGTACTCTGTTTGTACCAAAGTCCAGAATTCGTACAGTTCCTTTGATTTGAACTGAAGTTTCAATGTTGAGTGAAATGAATGAAAAAAGTATCGCTTCCTCAATTTGACTTTTCAAACTAAGAAAGCAATATAAAAAAAAAAAAAACACTGTCCATTTCATTATGTTCGTATTATCTTAACTATACCTGTGCTCCAGTCCAGAGATTACACATATTTTCCCTACCTGCACATACATGGCAGTGTTTGGATGCTGATAAAAATGGATAGTTTTGTAACTCGGCGCTTCATGCTTCAAATTCATCTGAGGTAACAACTTCTCGAAAAAGAAAATTACAACGAATCATTCCTCAATTACAGCTTTTCAGTTACTGGAATGAGAACTTATTTGCGACCCCAAGATTACTTCTTCGCGACCCACAGTTTGAGAAACACTGGTTTAAAACATGTAAAACAATCAGTGTGGGTGTTTAAAACTTCCTAAGCCCTGAACCACTTGACGAATTAGAAAAAGCCATATGTAAAGGGCAGATCTACAGAGCAAAACCAGTAAAATGAGCTAAGAACCAGCTTTATAGGAAAAATAGTTTGATCTGAGAGAGAGTAGTAGAACGTGTCGTGCCAACAACACGAGCAAACCAAAAACTAATTTCATAGTTTCAGCTCGGGTCCAGATCTCTGATTTGTTTCAGTGGATTTTAATGAATTTTGGTATGCTTGTTTGACCAAGTCCAACAAAGCTTACACACCAAATTTAATCTAAATATATTCAGACGGTGGAGGTATTAAGTGTCAAAATTTCGGCTTTAACTTGGGAAGTTGAGGTCAAACCTTATAGTACGGGCTACCTACCGCCTTTACTAATAAATTTCAGTGATATTGTATCAGTGTATCAGTGATGGCTTCAACACCATAATTTGGATTATTTCAGTAAGATTATTTGCTACGCTGGTCATTTCTTACTATCTGCAAAATACTGTCAGTACATCATATCAAAAACCAAAACTGGTAAGAAACGCCAAGCTCCAAATGGTTCGGCCGTACAAAGGAGCGATATCAACACACCAAAACATTTGCCAAGTTAATTGCACCGCCTAATAGTTCGAATGTTTAATGAAAGCTAGAACATTGCTACATTCAGTAGCAATGTTCAAGTTTTCATTTAACGTTCAAAGTAGTATTCGGTGCGATTAAGTTGGCTAATATTTTGGTGTGTTGATATCACTCCTTTGAAGAGCCAAACCATTCGAAACTTGGCGTTTCTTTTCGCCACTTTTTTTTTCATTTTGTATTAGGCTCAACTCAACTAGCCTGCATATTTGTAGTAATGTGCCACGTCAACTATAGCTTGAGTGACCATTTTTTCTATATTTGCTAAAATGGCTTACATTATGCTTTTCAATGTCCAAAAATGAATTCGTTTTATTTTTTGTTCTGTTTATTCATAACTGTTTATAATAATCTAGCTTCCTGCTAGAGACACTGCCTTCATCCATTATAATGTTAGGAGCACTGTAATTTTTCTCATATCGCGTTTGAGCACGGTGGTTTATAGACCGTGCTGCTTTTCAGCTGCCAGTCTCTAACCCTCAAAAACTGTATAAACACAGGTCGTTTTAAGATACCACCGCTTCAGGCAACTTCCCGGAGTGCACCTTTCACATTACACCCGATGTCATCCTTCGCACGGTAATGCTGTGAATGTAATTTCTAAGTGTAAAGTGTATACATTTTTCTCTATGCAACAATTCTGTTATCACGCATTTTATTTCTACTGGAAATACTTCGACCACATTAAAGAGCAACGTAGCCGTTCTGCTTCCAACGAATTGAAATCTTCAAAGTAAAACTCCCACAGACGGGATGTCGAATCCAGCCATGATCTCTGTTTTGGACTAACTGAGTGTGTATCTGAATTTCCTGTGATACTTATTAGCAGCAGATGCGAGCGAAAATACTGCTGGTGGAATGCCATCCATTGCCGCGTCACATGCAAGAATATCTCTGTCTAGAGATTCTTCCTTCTCACCTTGCATCCACAGCTTGGTTATCTCCCAGGCTTTTGAACCTGCTGTCGTTTCTGTCAACACCAAAACGAAACGTTATACAAGCAGTTTTCCCAGCCGTGACTGTTAATTTTGACAGCAAATTCTTGATTTAAGCAACCTTTCCCAATTTACTATTTCCTTTCCTCTTCAGAAAAACAAACACTTCGACGCTGCAGCTCCTGTCATTTACCAACACGCATGAACACCATTCCGCGACCTATGAGGAAAGGTGCGGTGATGCGCTATGTTAGAGTAAGCTAGTCGTTAGCGTACTGCGAGTCGCAAATCCAGCACAGACCCCAATGAACATAAAATGCCTGCTCCAAGTATTTTTTATGACTAGAAAGAGTTTGTGATTATGAAATGCAGTGATAAACATAGCGTTGCATGTAGTGAATAAGTTTTAAGAAACGATCAGTTAATGAATAGATGTTAAGTTTGATGTTGAGTATAGCACGATTGTCAGTCTCTGCCCAGTAATCCGCCATCAAGGTACTCACCTACGTCCCGTCGCATTTCTAGTAACAATGAGACAAAGGGAAAAAAGAGACAAGGAGATGAAAATGTCTCTTTTCTTCCAGTCTCTTCGCATGTCTAGTAACAATGAGACAAATGGAATAAAGTGACAGGAAACAAAATTTGTCGTCTCTCCTCGTCTCGTCGCCTGTCTAGCGATGAGACAAAGGAATAAAAAAGAGTCAAGGAGGCAGAAACGTCTCATCTCACCTCGTCTTGTCGCGTATCTGACGACAATGAGACAAAACGGAGGGGAAAAGAGACCAAGGAGACAAAGTATCTCGTTGCTCCCTGTCCCGTCGCGTGTCTAGAGACAGTGAGACGAGGGAAATGTTAAGCTAAGAATGTAAGGATTAGCACGATCGTTATTAGTCCCTGCCCAGTAATTCGCCATCTACAGAGAGAAAAAAAGACGTGCGTCATTACCCACGTTCTGTCATGGGGGAATTGGGCCAGGGATGGGGTGTCTGCACGAGAACAATAGTCACACATCAGGTGGTCAGCCACGACACAATAGAAAGAGACGATGCACAAGGCATCCATCCACCCAAAGACTCAATCGGCAGATGTTAAGTGGAAGAAGTACCACCATCATTACAGTTGTTTTTTGCCGCATGAGGGAGAAAACCGGAGGAAACCCTCGTGCCACGATCACCAGGTTCGAACCTGGGTCTGTACGAAGCCAGAGATGTACACTGAGACCAGGACACCTATCGAATCTGATGCCCGAGTGCTCGTAGCTAGTACCAGCATGCACCTGTAGACACCCCTGACAAAAAGTCTAAAATGGCCAAGGTCGGCACAGGTCGACAAAAGTGTTATAAAGTCTTCGTACAAACCCCTGCCCCCACCAAAGTGTGAACGAGCGGCAAGCCAGTCTCTTCTCATCGCATGCCTAGCGACGAGGAGACAAGTTCTCATCCATCCTCATCTCATTGCACGTTGTTCAAGGGACAAGAACACAATCTGAACGATGATGAAATGAAAAGACACTACGAAAAATTAAATATTTTGGAAAGGTTTTTCCAAAATGAGGACTAGACATTTCTGTAAATGAGGAAGTAGTCGCAAGTCCCCGTGTTGTACAAGCGATATGGGGGAAAATGGCGGCACTCCTTACATTAGAATAAAATGAAGGCAACGCCCTTACAGGGAAGCTACATTATTACAAATTTATGAATAAAAGACAAAAAATTAAATTAATTAAATTTGATTAAAAATGGGCATTTTACGTTGAGGTTTCACAGTGTTCAAAATTAGAATTAAAAGTTCAACTCACTCAACTTGGATTTGTGCATCGGCAAATTTTCAATCCCTTCCTAGGATCGCTGTCAGGCCAAAACATGTTATTTACACTGTTTACACATATTTTGTGAAGCTTGGGAGCACTATATCACGTCTTTGATCCTTGCGTGCCGTGGTTGGTGGTGGCCGTTCTTCGTGTTTGACTTTAATGGTTTTATGGCCACTGAAGCAGACATAAGCCGGCCCGATCACAACAGAAGCCGTAACGCCATTAAATTCAAACACGCAAAACGACCACTACCAACCACGACATGCAAGGATGAAAGACGGGATGTAGTGCTCCAAGCTTCTCGAAATATATGCAAATACTAAATAGTGTAAATAACATTTTTTGGCCTAATGAAGATCCTAGGAAGGGATTGAAAATTCGCCGATCTACGAATCCAAGTTGAGTGAGTTGAACTTTTATTCTAAGTTTAACACTAATTAAATTTGGACATTGAAAAACATAAAATAAGTGATCTTAGCATTATAGTACTGAATGTAAGTATTTTAGGAAGGATAGTAAAAACTAATTTTAAGTGTTTTGGGTTTACTTTAGCTAACTCCACCAAGCAAACTCAAATTGTCTAGAATGGCAAACAAAAATACACTTGACACCAAAATTACTTAAAACTCTTAATAAAATCAACGTAGACAAGGAATTGATTACTGTACTTGTTTAATTCGTTGTAAGTTTTATTCCAACTTGGCTTAAGCCTTATACTTTAAATGCAATCATTGAAATATATGCGAGCAAAACGTTATTGCTTACTTCAGGTGCTTGTAAAATAAATGATAGAGGACGGGATGGAAAACAGGAGATCCTATTCATGGATCCTGACAATAATAGATTTTCTAAGCTAACTTCTAATCGAGTGCTGATATCTCAATTACTATCTTTCTGTTATCCAATTTAAAAACAACTCTATCGTTAAAACGTTTTTTATCTTGAACGATACAGAGTATACTTGTCGCTGATCCTGGCAACCGACTCGCAGTTTCCCTGAGTCAAAAGGCCTCACTCTGCTTGCTCGCAATGGGGGCTCGGCTCGGCTGGGCTGGGCTAGGCTAGGCGGACGGACAAGACGACAATCTGAGCTATAAACGATGACTGACTGTTTGCATGCTATTTTACTCCGTTTTAAAGGCTGTGTTGCAATATTAAGAATTGAAGATGTCTTAAGAGATATTTATTACTTTAGTGTGTCTTGAGTTAAGTTAGCTTGAAACCATTTATTTTATTAATAGCCTAGCCTGAAACTGGCGCTCCTTGTTTTACTGAGAAACGTCCAAAATGTCCGCCTGCTCTACCAAGAAACCCAGATATAAACTTTTCGCAAGATTTTCTTAGAATAGTTGGGGAGTCGGCCTGGCTTAAAATGCAGCTACAAGTTTCAACTTGTCTGAAATATTTGGCTCTATTTATGTAATAAAATAGCTTAGCTTGTTATATTGTTTCCAGTAATAATAAATATTCGTGGTCCATGCGCTTTTATTTTGATTAATAATAAATAAGCAATGTTAAGTATTCCAAGATATTATGCTTAATTTAATATGCAAGTACTGGTTATTCTTAAGTATCTTAATTAATGTAATTTGCATAATTGCATCTAATTAATCCCATAACATAAGCAGTGTTCAAATTTGGTTTTTTGGTCAGTGGCTTGGTATTTGTTCAGCAGGATAAAAGCTGTTCTGTACAAACAAAATGTCGGTCTGCGGTACTAGATTGATATAAGCGACTTTTCACAAGAGACTCGAGAGCCGTTCAAAAAATTGTTCATGGTGCTTTGCTCCGAAAATTACAGCAAATTTCCCTAGCTGCCTTAAATTGTAGTTAAACACTTGTATATTTTGATAATTATTTGTTGTTCGAAGAAAACTAAATCATGATGATTGCACAAAATTGAGGACTAAATTTTGGATTTTAGTATCGGCAAAATTTGTGGCTAGTGAGTGGTTCCAGATTGTTAAAAGTGGATATCAGTGAAATATTAAGTCATAATAAAGTAGAATTGTATTGGAATCTTTTGGTTTTAACTGAATGTATCAAATGTGCTATTTCTGAAGTTGCTACTTTCGCCCCCCACAATACTTGCTATGAATTGACGCGTGTTACAACGGGTAAAAATGAGTTTCTAATTGATATTTACGATAAAACTAATTTTTAAAGCTGGCCAATACCCACATTTTTTTGTTACGATGCCGAGCCCAATGGTATCGGCCTATCTTACTACCAATACCTATGCGGTAGAGGAAAAAGGCTAACCCTTAAGATAAATAGTATTTATAGATGCTTTGAAGGTGTACCGGCTTTTCAGATTGAAGGGGCAGTACTAATTTGTGCAAATTTTTCAGTTGGCTGCGTGTGCATGGTGACTTACAATTCGTTTTGGTAGTAGCGTTTGGTTTTTAATCAGTGACTTGAGAACAACTAAGCTACCTGCTTCAGGTTACACTATTGGATATCATGAAGAAATTGTCATCAAATATCATTTAACCTTCCACGATCCAAACTGATCGACATTGGTACCCATATTCTGATTACATCCTTTCAAAATTTTACAAACGTCATTAAAATTGTACAAAAGTCATTATTACATCTTGGAACATATTTCCTCATTAATAACCAAGACTTTCTCATGATGGTTAAAGGGCAAATAAAGTGATCTGAAAAATGCACTTTTCTGACAATGGGACCTGTTGCAAGCAACGGTAATAAAGTTGGTAAAACTCAAAACTCCTTCTTTTTATAGCCGACGAAATTATATATTACATATTTTTGTAGCGATTCCCTCCTTCTGAGCTATTATTCCCCTAGAAGCTTGAAAGTTGGCTTCCCAGCCGGGCCTGTACTGGAATGGGCTGGCTATATATACTCGGTGCAGCCGTCCGATAGCATCATTTCTCATAGGGCGCTAACGACGACGTGACCGCCTTAAGCACTCCCCACTACGTCCTCTCCTTCGCATCCGCTGGTTCTCAGGACGCATCCCATCCTATGGGACGCATTCTATAAGACACAGCATTGTCATCCCATCCTACTCGACTTCGTTCTAAGGGTGGCTCCTCCTAGGATGCCTTCTACTGCCTGGGATCTTTTGGATGTCCCGGTTGGAGCTGTGCTCCCGGCCACCTCTATTCCAGCTTTAGGAGCAAGTGGATGAAAGGTCGATCCATCCTCTCCTCAGACAAGGCTTGACGAAAATAGCAAAGTGGGAGAACTAAACCAAAATTAGACTGAACAAAGACTGGGGAAAGGGTTGGGGAACTTTGGGGTTAAGTTAGGGTAAAAAAGGCTTGTTTAGGTTGGGGGGAAAATAGCCTAACCAAAATTGGGCCTACTGAAGGTCTAACAGCCAAAATCCCCCTGACTAGGAAACCTAGCAGGGGTTGAGGGAGGACCAGCCGGGTGGCTGGCCCGAAGGCTTTCTGATTTTTTCATGCTGGCCCCCTTGCTTAAATACATTTTGGTTGCCCCTGACAACCGCGAAATAGCCAGGGTATTATGGGTAATAGAAAGTTTTAGGGGGTTCTAGAGGCAGGAACCGGAAACTAAACTAAATTACAAGACAGAGATAATGTCCACCTATGTAAGAATGGACACCCAAGACTAAGATTGGCTATTGGCCCCAGCAAACATACAAGTAAACAAGATTTGTGACAAGGCTTCATCGGCCTCTTCCAGATCCGCCGGTTCTTAGGACCGGCTGCCCTCTCCATCCTACATATTGTGTCCTATCCACCTACAGCCAAAGGATGGTCTCGCCTAGGATGCTTTCTTCTGACAAGGACCTGGACCTCCCGGTTGTAGCTCGGCTCCGGCTGCCTCCGTTCTATCTTCAGGGACAAACAGACAAAGGACCAATGCGTCCTCTTCACACAAGACCTCCAACGATCCTCTGGACCAGCTGTCCTCCCATCCTCTACTGCCCACGTCCGCAGGCGCTTCCGTCCACGGGATGGCCCCTGCTAGAATTCACTCTTCTACTACGGACTTTCTGGATCCCCCAGTTGATGCCTCACTCCCGGCTACCTCTGATTCGTCATTAGGAGTGGACAGGCAGGACCAATCCATCCTCTCCACACAGAACCACTGTCCTCAGGGCCAGCTGACCTCACCATCCTACGCATCACTGCGCATTGTCTCTGCGCGGCCTTCTTGGATTGGACTACTTCACCACCTGCTGTCAACTTCCGCCTCCCTTTTCCTCCAGCATTTAATGCTGTTGTTTAACCAAGGAATATGATATCCCTCCGCACGGCCACCATCTGTGCATCCTACTGTACAGCCCTACTTTTTCATTTAAAACGTTCCACGCTGTTCACTTCGCTCCCAGCTGTGCGCCGTCCGCTGTGTTCTATCCTATCCTCCGTTGACCATCCTCATGCTTCGTGTCAAGGGGACACCGAGGGATGGATCCTCAGCCCGTACTCCTCGCTCTGGTCCCTCCGGTTGCAGATGACATCGAGATTCTCGAACTTACTTCGGACCAAGATTCGTTAGAGCAGCCTCATCCGCCGCCCAATCCTCTTCTTTCAAACCATCCGCTCTGATGCCTTGTGACACTGCAGCCACGTCCCCGATCCCCTGTAGTCGGCCTCTGTCAACACGGGACCTGCGATCCCTTGCTGATGAGCTATCTCGTACCAAGGAACGTTATGCTTGCGTTAAGCTTCATCTTAAAGCCCTGAAGGTTGCTGGCAAGTTGACCTCCGTGGGTCCGTAACTCACTCCTCTTGATTAATCCACGCACTCGTCCCGTCCTTCGGTAACAGGACGCTCCACCACTCAGCGGACCATCGATCCGCTTACTCCGTCCCACGTGCATACCCTCATGGACTCGTCACTCCAAACTTTTAAACTGAAGGCTCCAGTTTACGATTACACTTCAGCCTGGCTTGCTTCGATTCCTAAGCGTCACAGGCCTTCCCTCGACAATGCAGGACCTTCGTCCGCCCTGGACGAACCATCCCGTCCTATCCCAACCGTCCCCACTCTTACATCCACTCACAGATGCAACAACTCCTCCATGAGAAGCACACATCCTTTTTTAGAAGACTCCGTCCTCCGTCCTATCCTTTTTCAGAAGACTCGGTCCTCCGTCCCGTCCTTCCTCGGTTCTGCGTCCTGTCCCGTCCTCCGTCCTATTCTTCACTACGGCTTCATCCTAGGAAGAGCTGCGGCTGCTTTTGTCGCATTGGCGACCTCTGTGCTGCTGCCTTCAGGAAACTTGCTTTAAGGCGTCGGATAATCCGGTTGGTAGGGGTTACTCTGTCTACCGTCTGGATGCAGACCCTGTGCCACGTGCACATGGTGGTGTTGCAGTGCTGGTTCAACACTCTCAGCCGCATGCCAGTGTGCCTCTGCACACTAGATTTCAGGCGGTAGCAGTTCGAGTTTCTTTCCAATTGGATATTACTGTCTGTTCGCTTTATTTGCCACCGGATGAGGTCTTTGGGGTTGGTGACCTGGAGGACCTGGTTCGACAGCTTCCTGCCCCGTTCCTCTTCACGGGGCGACTTTAACAGCCACCATGTCCAGTGGGGAGGACCTAATACTGACAACAAGGGAAGGATCCTTGAGGAGTGGATGCGGAGGGGGTCCGTTTGCATCCTGAACGATGGAGCCA
>JAHWFP010192829.1:74004-96962 GCA_023313725.1 Lithobius niger
ACACACTGTAACCTGGCCACGGGCAATTGGTCAGCGGTGGACTTAGCCTTTTGCTCGCTGGCCATCCCAGTTCACTTCACTTGGGCTGTCACTGCCGATCTGCATGGAAGCGATCACCTCCCCATTGTGTTGTCCACAACACAAGGGGGTTCTGTGGCTTCCAGGCCAGCCCGGTGGGCGCTTAAGCGTGCTGAATGGTCAGCCTTTGCTGAGGCTGCTGTGTTTCAGCGTGCGGTTGAGGACTTTTCTGATGTGGATGAACTTTCCACTCATTTCACTGATGTGGTCCTTGCTGCTGCTCATGCTACTATCCCGCGTACGTCCACACAGCCGCGGCGGGTTCCTGTTCCGTGGTGGACGCCTGCTTGCGGGCAGGCCATTCAGGCCCGCCGGCGAGCGTTGCGTGCATTCACGCTCAGCCCGACTACTGGCAACTTTGTAGCGTTTAAGCGCTGTCGTGCCCGTGCCAGGTATGTCATCCGTGAGGCTAGACGTGCTTCGTGGGCAGCTTATGTTTCGTCGATCACGCGCTCCACGCCTTCTCAGCAGGTGTGGCGGAAGGTGCGCCAGATTTCGGGGAGGAGCGTGCCTTCCCCGGTTTCACAGCTGAAGGTGGCGAATACCGTGATATCTTCTGTGCCAGATATCGCCAATTGTCTTGCTTCTGCATTTGCGCGGGTCTCGAGTGATGACCATTATGATCCTGGTTTCCTCGGGATTAAGCGTAGAGAAGAGGCTCGCTTTCTTGACTTTCGCTCCGACGGGCTAGAGGAGTACAATTTACCGCTTACCTGGCAGGAATTTGTTTCAGCTTTGTCCAAGTCGCATGACTCCGCCCCGGGGCCTGATGATATTCACTATCAACTGTTGAAACATCTGCCTCTTGCCTCCCAGCAGTTCTTGCTGGGGATGTTCAACCGTGTGTGGGCAGAGGGCTCTATTCCAGCAGCATGGAAGACAGCAGTGGTCATCCCGATTGTAAAACCGGGCAAAGACCCTACTTCTCCTTCCAGTTATCGCCCAATCGCTCTGACTAGCTGTGTCTGTAAACTTATGGAACGGATGGTCAGTGAGCGGTTGGTGTGGGTGTTGGAATCACGGGGATTCTTATCTGTGTCCCAGTGTGGCTTTCGACGGTTTCGGTCAACTATCGATCATCTAGTTGCCCTTGAATCAGATGTGAGGGAGGCTTTTCGCCTGCGTCATCATCTGGTTCAGGTTTTCTTTGACTTGGAGAAGGCGTATGATACGACGTGGCGTTATGGGATTCTCCGTAATCTCTATAACTATGGCTTGAGGGGACAGATGCCACTGTTGCTTTCTGCTTACCTCTCAGGCCGTTCTTTTCGCGTTCGTGTCGGGGCGACTCTTTCCTGCCCGTTTGTCTTGGAGAATGGTGTGCCTCAAGGTGGTGTTCTTAGTGTCGTCTTGTTTGCTATAGGGATCAACCCCATTGCTCAGCAAGCTGCTGTTCCCCAGTCATTGTTTGTCGATGACTTCGGCCTGCGCTTTCGGGCAGCTCGCATGCAGACCTGCGAGCGGCAGCTACAGCTGGCAATTAACAAAGTCCAGACCTGGGCGGTAAGTAATGGTTTCCGGTTTTCTCCGGACAAGACTGTGTGCATCCACTTTTGCCGCCAACGAACACTGCACCCGGATCCTTGCCTGTACTTGGGGCAGGCACAAATTCCTGTTGTCCCGCAGACACGTTTCCTGGGTCTGGTGTTCGATTCCAGGTTGTCTTGGCTTCCACACTTACGCCAGCTTAAAGACAAGGCTTTGCGGGCGCTTAACATCTTGCGGGTCCTGTCGGGCACTTCATGGGGTGCCGATCGCGCTGCCATGTTGCGCCTCTACCGAGCCCTTGTCCGCAGCAAACTTGATTATGCGTGTATGGTCTATGATTCGGCTAGTGACTCCACTCTCCAGATGTTGGACACAGTGCATCACAGTGGCCTGCGTGTGGCGACTGGGGCTTTTCGAACTTCTCCAGTGGTCAGCCTCTATGCTGAGGCCTCGGAGCCACCTTTGGCCATTCGTCGGCGACAGCTTGCCATTCAGTATGCTGTGCGTTTGCGTGCTGTGCAATCCAGTCCTGCTTGGTCCATGGTTTTTGGGCCAGACTTGCGAGTCGGTAGACGCAGGGTGGGTAAGGGTGATTTCCGCGATAGGCTCCAGCAGTCCTGTCAGGAGATAGCCTTTGAAATGCCCTGCGTCTTGAGGCTTGAGAGAATGCCAGTTGCCCCTTGGCTTGTCCCAGGTGGCAGTTTCATTTTTGCTCTGGCGTCCCTCCCGAAGGGTTCCACTCTACCAGCAAGGTACTTACAGGAGTTCCGGCAGCTGAGTTCTCAGTACGCCGGTTATCAGCGCCTGTTTACTGATGGGTCGAAGTCCGACGTTGGCGTGGCGTGTGCTTGTGTGTGTAAGGGTGTAACGGTTGCCCATCGCCTTCCATCAGGCTATTCTGTGTTCTCTGCAGAGCTTTTGGCTCTTGGTTTGGCGGTGGAATGGATCCTTGACCTTCAGGGCACGCATTTCATTGTCTTTAGTGATTCCATGAGTGCCCTGGAGTCCTTGGCGAATTACAATCCTCGGAACCCCTTGACACAACGTGTCCAAGCTTTGCTTTCCCGCTTGCCTGGCCAGCGGAAAACCGTGCTTTTCTGCTGGATCCCGGGCCATGTTGGGATAGCAGGGAATGAACAAGCTGATTCTGCTGCGAAAGGGGCCCTTTCTGGCCCTCTCGGTAGGGATCTCAGCCTTGTTCCCTCAGATGCCTTGCCAACTCTGCGTCTGAGGTTACACGCTTTTTGGCAAACCTTGTGGGACAGACAGGACGGTAATAAGTTACGGGCCATTAAAGGCACTGTCGAGGAGTGACACTCGGCGTGTCGCCGCAGTCGCCGTGAGGAGGTTGTGTTGGCCCGTTTGCGAATTGGTCACACCCGGCTTACTCACTGTTTCCTTTTGCGGGGGGTTGACCCTCCTGAATGTTCTTGGTGTCGACGGCCACTTACGGTCCGGCACTTACTTGTTGATTGTCGCCATCTTGATGGTGTTCGTCGTCGGTTCCATCTTCCGCATGACATTGCGCGTCAGTTGGGCGATAAGTCTGTCCTCCTGTCCGGTGTTTTTCAATTTTTGCAGGAGGTACAGATGTATGACAAGATTTAGATTAGGGGTTTGAATAACATCTCTGTAATGTGTGGTGCAACCCGGACCACTACACTGTGACTGAGGTTGGCGCTAATGACCAAGTTGTCGACGCGCCATTAAGCCTCAATCCCCCCCCCCATCCTAGGACGCTTATATACAGACACAAGGTACATCTACCAGGATTATGTCCTCGTCCCCTTCTTCATCAGTTCATGGCTTGTCGCCTCCCCCCCCCCCCCGAACATTACAATCCCCTGAATTTTACGATTATACATAAGTCAAAAAAAATTTTAAAAGGGGGGGGGGGGCAGGAGGACACAACTGCATGGTCCCGCCTGCAGCACTACACCCGCTGACTGCGCAGTGTTGCCATGTCTCACCGCCAGACGACTCTACAGTCACTCACCTCGCGATTCGTGTCCTGTTCATCATTCACCATGTCCGCCTCTTCTTCATCTGAAGATCCTGTTAGCCGAAGTTACACCAACCAAAGAAGGGAATGTGTCCTCATCCAAGGCTTGTAATTGCCTAGGTTTTTCCGAAAATTCTACGACGTATCACTTCGATCCTCATCCTCGTCCTCATTATGTGTGACAGACAGGAACGTAACTGCCGTATTTGCGTCTCCGTCTTGCCAAGTCAATAGACTATCATTCGACGAAAGCAACATCAATTAAGAGATCGGATGCTACGAGCAGCTCAGCAGTGAGACGAATTACGAGCTCTGAAGCAAGCCTAAGTACTACTCCCAAGTCCAAAAAAAAACCTTCTTTGCGTCCGCTGGTCCTCGAGACCAGCATGCTTCACCATCTCGTAGGACGTGTCCTACTCATCCTCGTGGATGATCCCCAATAGGATGCTCTCTGCTTCAAGGGATCTCCCGGTTGAAGCTTCTCTCCTGGCCACCTTCATTCCGGCTTCAGGGGCAGCTTGGGGAAGGACCGATCCATCCTCTCCTCGGAAAGGATCCATCCGCTATCCTTCCGGTACTGCTGTCCTCCTTTCTGTCTGAAGCAACTAGAGGTACTTTTCGCAAGCAACCTCCTCCAGGACGACGTCCGCTTTCTATCTGCCCTATGTCCAAAAAGACTCTCCTGCTTGCTGTCAACGATACATACTCACATGAGCACGAACTGATAAACCGTCGTTGTCATTCCCTTCGTGTGAACTATGATCTGCTCCGTGCACGCAACGCCTGGGTTTCGTGAATTCTACCTTGGAGGGCCTACCAGGGGCGTAGCGAAGCCTTAGTAAGTAGGGGGGCGCAGGCCCAAAAAATCCGACTATGGTCTAAGATTTGCCGACTTCCATCGCAAATTTTTTTTAATGCTTTAGCCCTTCGCATACTGGGGAAGCTGTGTGGCGGTGGTGGTGGTGCGGGGGAGGGGGGGGGGGCGGTATGAGCTAGGCAAGACATTGTCTCATTCTTCCCCACTAATATTATACTGTGCCCACCTTAGTGGCCCATTAGAAATTTTATTTCTATGTAAATGGCAAAAAATTGCAAGTAATACATATATGGCTATACAAAAGAAATTGTAATGTACCCTACATTGTGAAGGCATTTTTTTTCTGGCACCTACTCAAAAGGATGTGCACTTTAAGTTTCTGAAGGGTGCCAGGCTGTAAACTTTGAGCATTAAAAATGGAGACCAAAATGGCGCCCAACTATTAATCGATTTGTTGCCATTTGGCCTATTATGCAAGAATCGTTAGTGTTGCACAAAAGCAATATGTATATCAGTTGTTTATATCTATGGGTGGGAATGGCTTCTTTGAATCAAGGGTAATGAAAAGGGTCTACCACTATTAGGGACCGAGCCACGCCCGTTTCACAGTTACCGTTCAATTTTTTGCTCATTTTCAACCTTTGAACGGTATTAAACACAGAAAGCCAAAGGCTCAACAAGAGTTAAATAAATACAGATGCAAAACTATTTACGTTGCCTTTTGGACTTATATGTCATGATGACTGAGTGCGGAATCGAACCCACGACCTTTAAAACTAAAGGCGATGTCCTACCGCTGAGCCATACTGTCACAGCCAAAAGGAAACTCTGCCTATGGACGTTTCTTGTTGTCCTTGTCAGTATGGCTCAGCGGTAGGAATTCGGCCTTTCGTGTCAAAGGTCGTGGGTTCGATTCCCCACTCCGGCATTCTTGACATAATTTCAAAAGGCAACATAAATGCAAACGTATTTATGCAAACCTATTTACGTTGCCTTTAGGCACTGGCAGGTGTCAAAGACTATCAGGTTGGAGGCGGGGGAGGGTGATTAAAAAAAATTGGATATGGTTGTTTAGTAGGACCAAGAATTTATAGGGTTGGGGAGGAGAATTTGTGACTGAGACCCATAGTGAAACGTCTTGGATACAGTCGTATTAGTTCAGTCTTAGTTTATAGAGGGCGCCATGTGTTTTATGTGGGTATTTCAATTCAGTTTTTAGCCTAAAATTTAACTAAACTAAACGAAACTAGCTTGCTTTTAATTATTATTTAGCCTACCTTAGTTGTAATTTAGTTTACTTTAGATTTGGGCTGAAAAATGAGCAAAAATTATCAGATGGAACACGTGGCGCCCTCTGAAAACTCGGACTGAACTAATGGGGACCGATCTAACGTGTTTCAATAGGGACTTTTTCGAGTTACAAATTCTCCTCCCAAACCCTATAAATTCTTGGTAGGACCAAAGGCTTGTTGGCATTTCCAAACTCCTTGACAACGCCAGTCCGCTTTTGCCCAAGCCAAGCATCACCCACTGCCTTAAAAATTCGAAGTTCAATGTTTTTTTTTCCTTCTATCAGCACCGCGATCAGCATAAACATGGCTGCCACCGAGTTTCTGTATCAAATGCATACATTCAAACTTGCCAGCAAGGTGTTCCGTTAATTGAAGAGACCGCGGTTGGTAGGTAAAAGTTGGTGACACCAACGTTTGTTCTGATATATACTTCGAATCACGAAAACTAGGTGGCATACAGTATATGTTAAATGGTTTTGTAATTTCCCTTAATAGTTAGTTCCTTATCGTTCCCTTAGATTTCCATCGTTGAACCCATCGAAGTTGAAAACGTGAGATTCTTTAATTTCTTATTACAGATCGTTTTACGTTATTTTAACGAACAACTAACACGTTTAAATTTTACTGAATAATCTAAAGACAGCTAAGCTTCGCTGCTTTAATAAATCCAAGTTGATGTGGTGCCATACGGTAGTGCTTTTGCTATGAATGTACGTATTGTTGTCCTTAGATATTTTAACGATTTTATTCTGAAAGTGTGACTTTAGCACTTAATTTAATTACTCGGTGAAAAGGCTACAAAAATTCGAAGAGGTTAAAAAAATATTATGATTCGGCCAAAAGTAAGATACCCCCGTCCCCCCCCCCTAAAAAAAAAATAGTAGCACGTCTACTAATAAGTCCAATTTTTTTTTTCCTCTTTTAGTTTTTGTCGAGTGTTAGTATTTAAAAATCGTATTTTATACTGGAAGTCATAACCTCAATAAAACTGAACGAATTAAATTTGCTTACCGTATGCGCTTTGATGCCTCAAACGGAAATTTTTTCTACCAAATTCTTTCACGGAAAAGAGTTTCCAAATGACATTTTGATTATTAAAACTTTTTTTTCGGGGACAACCAATTTCAGTCAGCATAAGGCTGTCCCACTAGTAAGTACTAACCAAGGTGGTAATGAATACTTCGTAATAAACAAACCGTTCCTCCGCTTCCTTAGTTAGGATGACCCCTATTGTGCACGTCAGTAGTGGCGCCAGCCAACTTTAGATGGAGGGGGGGGGGGGGGCAACGATTCCCCGACAGGGAGGGCAAAGAAAATTAACGTCTTCTATTAAACTTTGTTCTACTTTGGCAAGGGGCCGGCAAAACCAGGTAGGGGGTCTGGGAAGCGCTGTAAGCTCCCCCTAGCGGAAACATATTGCGCTATTTGAGGGCCTATTTTCATCTTCCCGAGACATGTTTGAAACACAATCGTTGAGCAAATTTTGGATGTTTCTCGTAAACATTCTTCAGCAAGACAGGTAGAAAAAACCCAATTCTGACCAAATTCTGTTTTTTTATTATACATTTTTTTACAAAATAAATTAACTGATGAATTTAAATTATTTAAAAAATATTATTTCTTTGACATTAAGTAACACTGAATAATTTAGATTTGAAAAGTACTGTTGCTTACGTTTCAACTTACGGCCAACTCTATTTACAGCTTTTTCCCCCTAAATTTGTACGGATTTTATGTCGTCACGTTGACTCAGTCTTCCGGCTGTTCCCCGACG
Organism: Lithobius niger; assembly: GCA_023313725.1. Lineage (NCBI taxonomy): Eukaryota > Metazoa > Arthropoda > Chilopoda > Lithobiomorpha > Lithobiidae > Lithobius > Lithobius niger. Next base: position 81,456 of record JAHWFP010192829.1, read on the forward strand.
ACAATCTCAGTTACTCCCCGATAGGGGGCAAGGCTTCTCCGACCGGGGGGGTTTTCTCCCCCCCCCCCCCCCCCCCCCCCGGGGCGCCGTCCCTGGTGCACGTGTCAGTACGAGGTCACAGTGCGGTGACTGAATCCTTGCCCAACATTAGTTACGAAGTGACGATATATTTTTTTTCTTTACGAAATGTTTTCTGCTCCAAAACATTTACTCAACCTAAGAATTTACCGACTGGGACAGAGTCAATGAGCAAAGGTGAAATGCCGAGTCGTTTTTTGCTTCCTGTGTAATAAATAATAACATGTATTGCCAAGACAGTTTAATTCCTTTGACTAATTTCTCGAATGGGGAGAAGAGTAAATGAACAAAGGTGAAATGCCGACTCTAATTTCATAGCGTGAACAAATAATAAAAAGTGTACGTACGACGACAGTTTAATTCTTTTCACGAATTTGCCGACCGGGAGAATGAGTGGGGGGTCGGTGCGCCACCCCTCGCCCCCCCTGTCGCTACGCCCCTGGGGCCTACTACTGTGCCCGTTCCCACATTCGACATCTAAGACTTGCCCCATCCTCTGCCACAATCCGTTCACCGCTTCGTCCTCATCCTGCGGACCTACCTTCATCGCCGTCCCTAGCTGCGCTTTACCAAGAAGCTCCTTCACCATTATCATCCCTACCCTTCTGACCCTCAATTGTTGTAAGCATCCTCAGGACGAACAAGACACTATCTTGTGACCTTTTCTTTCTACCTAAACGCGGATGCGCAGTTGGCTCCGCTATTGTAATGTGTTTCAAACACAAAAACAAACAAGTTTGACAGATGGTAACCCAAGCATGACAACGGACAGCTTGGCGTCCGCCCCTCTTGCATCTCATGCGTTTTGCACACAGCCTTCACGTCAATACATCCTCAACTGCATGCAACCTGGTCTACATCACTTTTAGCAGTATGTTTGTGCTACGATCCGCAAACACTACAAACAACTACACAAATGTTCCCGTACGTCCACCTCACCAATCTCTCCATCCGCTTCCTCGTTACCACTTCAAGATCCTTCATCCAAGGCCACAGGCATTGCACTAGGTTTCTCTGTCCTTCCCTAAACGACATTCCCATCTGTCTCTTGTTCCTCGACGCAACGATCTTCAGCATGGATTCCACTTCATCCGCCTCCCGTGTAGGGACGATACAATCGCGATCCTCGCCTCCCTGTTAGGACCTTATCCTCACAATTTCGGCTTTATGAAACCATACTTTCATCGTTTTACAAAGTATCTAGCATTCAACAACCAGCGTCTCTTCTTCCTCTGGAAAATCTTTCCTTCGATCCTCGTCCTACACCAACCAGCTGCCTTCTTCTTGATTCAACTTTGTGTTCCACATTTTCAGGTTACCACGGTCCGTCGTGCGGACGGTGTTCGCTCCTCACGTCCACTGCGAGTTTGCCGTATCATGCGCTCGCCTTACACATTCTCACTTTCCCCATCCTGACGGTATCCACTCTTCACGTCTTCTGATCATAAGGACACTCTTCATCTGCTTGACCACTTCACACACTTTCCAGAGCCCGTCCTATGGTCGGTGTCCACTCCTCAAGTTTACTAAACTTACGGCGACACGCGCCATCCGCATGTCCGCTTAACACTTGGGAGCATCATCCTTCCCAACAAGGTAGGCGATTTCGGAATTTTATCTGATTTCCTACCTTGTAACCCGCGGTGTTAAGACCCCTGCTTGCGGTTCCTTCTTCTGCTTCTTTTAACCTTTATTGAATTATAACGTTTTCCGCACTGCCTGACCTCACTTAGGATATAACCTTTCCGAAACAGCGGATCGCTCCTCAGCCCGCAAATAGTTTTGGCTCTTAGTGAAATTGGTCCAGGACTCAGGGTTGTCTTCGCCAGGGACTAGTTCCCAGGGATGCCGGCTTGTACGAGAGGGGACAGCAAGTTTAGCCCTCCTCCAGGTTACAAAGTCCGCTATAAAAATAGGTAATGCATATTTTCTTTGGCTATAAAAAGACTAAAACTGCAGGGCCTGCACCTGCTTAATTTTAGTTTTTATTGCCTAACCGAAAATATACATTACCTTAACTCCCACCCAGGCCTCCCCTCTATTGGCTTGGTTCTGGGTGAGGAGAAATAATGCCATCAGACGGCTGCGCCGAGTATAAATAGCCAGCCCATCCCTGCGCATGCGCAGTAGTACAAGCCCGGCTGGGAAGCCAACTTTCAAGCTTCTAGGGGAATAATAGCTCAAAAGGAGGGAATCGTTATAAAAATGGTAATGTATATTTTCTGTTAGGCAATAAAACCTAAAATTAAGCAGGTGCAGGCCCTGCAATTTTAGTCTTTTTATTGTGTAAAACACTGTACGCAATGGTTTTTGATTTTTGTTTTTACGTTAGTTAAAAGACCTGTTGTTGTGATTAACAAGTCTAAATCATGCCATTTCTCCTTTAAACTATAAAATTATGTGAATCTTGTTAGGGTACAGCAGTCATGATAACAGTGAAGATGAGCAATTCTCACTCAACTAGTGGAACACGGCAGTATTCCTCAAGATTTCGTTCTCCTTGCTGATGAACTTCAGAACACGATGACAATTGGATGATGTCTTAACCATCATCTGATCTTTATCATGTTCTTAGGAAGTTCATAAGTAAGATCAATTCTTGGTAAGATGCACAAAATATTGAGAAATGTTACCCTATTCCACTAGTGGAGTTAGCATTTTTTATGTTCGTTATTATTAAGGTTAAATTAAAGGTAGGCACGCAAACCAATTTTTTGTTTACTTAGGTTAGTACAGCCATTATAAGAACGGAAATCGCCCCAAAACCACCAGGAAGAACTCGGTTCGCAGTTCAACTCGAATTTTTGGAGAAAGGAATATGTACAACATGGAGGAAAAGGAAGTTCTCACATGACATCGTTTAAACAACGACATCATATGAGAAACCTTTTCCTCCGTGAGGTGGTCTATTCACCAAAAATTCAAGTTGAACTGCGAACCGAGTTCTGGTGGTTTAGGTGCGATTCCCGTTCTTATGTCTTTTCAAAACCACTGGTATCGGCGTTTACTGGTTTTCCTTAGCACAACCACCCCTTCAGAATTTCCTCAGAAAGATTAACATACGCTTTGCCGTGCTGAGGGTTTGGCTCACATTTTTTCTTTCAGTAGTTACGATCGCTTCATTAACTAAACTTTTACTCTGGGACTTTTGAGACAGTTTTTTTCACTCTATAAGTTCGGATTTCTTCACATCATTTTTTCTCATTTCCATATTTTTTCCTAGCTACCAGAATGTGTAATATTTTAAGTCGTCACACTCAAGTTGAGGCGGATCCATCATGGTGCGGCTGCATGGCCTTCCTTTCGTTTTGAGTAATTTAATTACGGAGAGAAAAAGTGCAGTGTAGACGCTGCTGTTTTTTTTTATATATTTTTTTTTTCATTAAAAATTAGTAAAATAAGTTCCTTTCGGCAAAGAATCTGACCATTTTACTTTGAGTTATAGAAATATCGAGCAAACAAATGACGCTCAAACTCAAAAATGTCAATACTCCTCACATCAGTATTGCGAATTTTCGATAGGCATTACCCGAAAATAAATATTTTCAGTCCTCCTATCTTCGTCAGGCAGCAAGAAACGTGTGAACTACAGTTTGAACCATTCTCGATTGAATTCGAACCATCTGAAGAGTGCATACAATTATGTAGACTGTAGTTCACACTTTTCTTGCTGCCTGACGAAGATAGGAGGACTGAAAATATTTATTTTCGGGTAATGCCTATCGAAAATCGCAATACTGATGTGAGGAGTATTGACATTTTTGAGTTTGAGCGTCATTTGTTTACTCGATAAGTTCCTTTCATGTCGGAGTAAAAAAACATAGTGGGTGCAACATACTCCCTCACTTTAATGAAATCCTCACTTTAACGAAATCCTCACTTTAACGAAATCCTCATTTAACGAAATCCTCATTTTAACGAAATCCTCATTTTAACGAAATCCTCATTTTAATGAATCCTAGATCCACTCTGCTTTCTAGTGCAAAATGTTTACTGAGGTTTTCGTGTATAGCAAAACTGATTGAGATGAAAAGTTACTTTCATTTACTCCTACTTAACCCAATTGCAAATAAAAGATAACAGGCCTTCGATTAATGTTCTGATTTTACAGCCTTTTAATCTACCAATTTCGACCTGCTGTATCAAATCCTCTAAACAATGTTTGTTAGAAACTTTATTTTTGTGTGATTCTGGGATTAAAATGATGGGAAAAAAAGTGAAAATGTTCGCCCGAAGGCTGCAATCAACACAATACAAACTAATGAAATGGTTGATATTCCGGTCATGTTGTTCTACATGTTGAAGGAATGCTGGATAAGTAGAGCTTTCGACTTTATTTTTCACAACTAAACAGATGACTCCAAAGTGGAAGACTATACACGGCAGGTCCCTGCCTTCAGCTTGCGTTGGTCTACACTAGTACTTGGGTTAAGCTCTGGTGATAATGCCTTGGGGTGATGTATGGCACTTAAGTTTTTTTTCTTAAAAAGTGAACGTCATTAAGATGAATATCAATAATTATATGCATGCTTTCAAGTTCCAAAGAAGGTTTTTGGAAGGTTTTATTTTGTAAAGTTTAAAATTTTGAATCGATACAATTGGGCCAAAAGTCACAATTTTTTGGACTTTTCAGCCTTCCGTCATTGTAGTCAATTGCAAAAACGTTTATATAAAGCTTAATGACTACACTAATAGGAAGTTCACTTTTATTTATTTTCTAAAAATTTCGCAAAGTAACTGTTTCTGACTCAAAATTGGTTTCTGGGTCCAGAATATTGGTCCATACTTTTATTTAATTTTTTTTTTTAAAGAACTCAGAAAAAAATTTGGAATTGATGAAAAAAAACTTTTCACTGGAATGCAATGTGTGCCACCATGTCTATTCCTACACTAATATTGATCTGCATTGTTCTTTGTTCAAGTTTGTAGATCAAATTTGCCCCATTCACTTTTTCAGGAATTTTCTAGTACTAGTGTATTTCAACAGTCTTTTCCAGTAAACTACAGGATTGTCCCAAAATAAAGTCGCCCATGTCCTCAAAATTTCCTCTGGATACACAGTTCTAAGGTGGCGGACTAAATCGATGAACTAAACTAATAAAGGGGGATGGGGTGGGGGGGGGGGGGTGGCATCTTGACAGCACTTGAGTGTACATGGGCAAAATAGAAAGCTTGTGTCTAGCAATGCTTCACGTTGCATGCATCTGCAGTGTATAAAATGATATAAAATAAATAGAATAGCCTATTCGGTTTCTTTTTATTTTCAGTTTGGGAGATGGCGTGACGTTTCCGCAGCGATTAGTTGATGATGATACTGATCAACTGTTGGGTAACCGCCAACGTTGGGCCGAAACGGAGGATCCGGAAAATCCTGGTGGTGACAGCTCTAGTAAGAAATTCATTATACGTATAAGTGTTAATGGTAGATAATAATTAGGTTTTGGGCATTCGACAAGAGTTGGGCCTGGAAAACTCCATTCTTAGGTCTGGAATACAGAGGCCGGGAGTTCTTTACATAGTGTACTGTCAGATTTATGTAAGGTGCCATTTGACACCTGGCCAAGCTCTTAATGTGAATGTGCGTACGGTTGTCCTAATAACCGTTATTGTAGTAGCATCAAGCAAAAAAGAAGTTGCGTTCGCTCTTTTAAATGTTAAGTTTTGATTTACACATCCAGATTCAGTGTACAATTGACAAGCTAACAGTTTAAAGTTCACATGTGGGTCAGCTCTCAAAAATAAGTGCTGGACCCTAATTTAGCATAACGGAAATAATGTAGACATTTACTTCTTTACGATTCGTCTTGCTCCAATCCGCAAGGACGTGGCTCTGTCTCGGTACGTACTCTAGGGAATGCGGTACCACCAATTTCAAATTAAAAAATGGTGCTTGATGTAGTTAGGTGGATGTGCAAGCTAAATCAGTAGCGTGGCCATAGTGAATTTTCCAGACACTCCTTCGCTTTCATGAAAGTGTTAACTTCAACAAAACCTCTTTGTAATGAGGTTTGATCTCCAGGCAACTTAATTTCGCTGTAGGGCTAAAAGCACCTTATAACTTTTTTAAATTTAAAATAGAACGCTGAAAGTTGTGGAAAAGTTCTAAGGCTGTGTTTTTAAAGAGTCTTTACTAATATTTCGCATTACTCTGTGCACGAAACCTCAAGTAAATAATCCACGGTTACGTTCAGTGCCTCCTTTACTTGAGCAAAGTCGTAATGCAAACGTTCTAAGGGCTTTTTTTTTGTAAAGTTCGATTCTGTTGTAGTTAAGTAACTTGTGAACCATTACTTGAATCAGTGCCTGCAGCTAGTGCATATTTCACCCAAATGGAAGACTAAAAATACGTCTTTACCTGATTGGCTGCTTGGCTGAGAGCATAGAGATAGATACAAGAAGGAGGGTGTGTTGAATAGCATTATGGCTTTGTCCCAGCATGTTATGGGAACAGAGCCCAACTCCACCTTAACGCACCACTTTACTTAAAAGTTTTTAAAAAGTTTGATTTTTATGCCAAGAGATCTTGGTCAGCAAATGTATTGGTGTACAATAGATATAAAGACGCTCGAGCTTATGCTGCTTTGAGCCCAGACAACGGTCAAATTCTATATACTGGCCACCATTAGGCCGGGATAATTATCACCTAGTACGTCAAATGCTAGAAAATGCGCTTTTCATTCCTAAGGAACTTTAAAACCTGTAGAAATCCTTTTCTTCTCCACTCCATTCAACAACAGGAAGCGTCACTTACTACAACATTCATTTATTTTTCTTTCCTCATTACTTTCATTGTCTTGAGCATTCCGACATTATCGATCTTCCTTCCTTGAGTTTGGTGAAGTTTGAATTTTGAAGATGCCGTTCGAATCTTTTTTTCGAGATCTATCCAATGGTGCTAATCTCAAGCCGTTTCCTCGATTAGTTTTTGGATTATTTAGCAAAAAACTAAATATATTTTGAAATTGGCCGTAGTAAGCAGTCCAAAATCAAAGATATGTTGTTACAATTATGGGCTTTGAATACCCAGTACCACGTAAATTTACTAGTACACAAACTAATAAATTTAATACCAAGGCTTATAAAAGCCTTGCTAAAGTCGCCCGTCTTATAATCACAGCCATACCTTTCTTTGGTAGGCTATATGTGCACCCAAAAATGCTACTTGTCTTATAATCGGGGAAATACACTACTTAACAGGTTTAGTGCAAGGTTGATTTTGCTTAAAGAACAAGCTTGAAAGGGGAGGGGCATTAACACAGGCCTTGAACAAATTGTGAAATTTAAAACTGTGAACACGTGTTAACTCGAGACGTTTGCGTGTAATAAGGCTTATATTGAAGAAGTTTACCATCGTACTTTGAATGACAGTCACAATTTGCCACAGTAGGAAAAAACGCCCAAATTCAAAGGAAACGGATTACTATACGTATTGTTTTCGACAGGCATATCGACTCATGATGTAGTTAAGCCCTCCTGTCTTCTTCATGCAAAACTTCAAAAGCTGCTTACTATAAATTTTCATAGCACTACCGTACTAAGTTGTCGGAATAATTCGAATTCACACGGGTGATGCACTGTTGCATCCGTCTTACGCGTGAATTCAAATTAGGTAACAACTTAGTGACCTAGCACTGTGTAAATTTATAGTAAATAGCTTTTGAAGTTTTGCTGGATTATGTAAATTTAATTATAGTAAGCAGCGTTTGAAGTTTTGCCTGATGAAGACAGGACTATTTAATTACAGCAAATGAGTGATATGCCTGTCGAAAATTTGCTCGATTTGTTTAGTATTCTGTTTTCCTTGAACTTGAGCTTCTTACTGTCTGCAAAATACTAACCTTCAGTATGTGCTTAAATCACTTGATTTGGCCATTTTGATGCCCGACAGTTTTAAAACTCACTTTATTAGTTTTAAAATCTCATTGTATCAGCTTGGCTAATCCTCCACCAGGATTGTGCATGGCGATCCCATTAAACCATTGTTCCATTGAAAGCATTCTCACTTCACGTCGGGCAGCTGCGTTGAACACACGGACGCTCTTTTTTTTCTACTGTGGTAATAAGGAATCATTTTTTTTTTTGTTTAGGACAAGTATTAGACCACGCAAAAAAAATATTATTTGGTTTACGGCCGAGGTTGCAAATTGTAGCACCTGGCAGCCAGGCGTTCTGTTTTATTTTATGTTTTATTTACCTAACCATGTTTCTGCGACATATTAGCTCAAAGCTGAGACGATATGTGGTAAGCGTTCAAAATTTTAATTAGTAAGGTACCTCTGTATTTGTCATCTAGTATTCAGTGTTTTTTTTGTTTGTTTTTTTTTCTAGTTTTTGCCACATGACTTCTTATTGTTTTAGGCTATAGGTTTGACATTAGCACCGTTGGTAAGCTTGTTTCGAGCTGGTTAAAATGGTGTATTGGAATGTCAAAATGTGTCAAAATTTGGCGGAAATTTGATTTTTTAGCGGATGGACCAAGATTCTGATAAAAAATTTTGACCTGCGATTCTTTAAGGCACCCACTTGCGCCTGTAAACCAATCAGTTAACTTTGCATGGCCTAGCAGTTTCCCCTAATATAAGGTACAGATGGGATCAGATATCACAAACGGAACACCTGGTGCCCTCGAGATGCGATCTGTTGTACTAGAAATTTTGACCCTAGCACATTTGCGTAGGAGGTTCCAGCAATTCCATACTCCCCTATATAAACCTACCCAACCCTTAATAGCACCACTCTGAACGAATCTTATCATGGAAAAGCTTATTAGATTTGCCACTGCCTCGTAAGTGTATAAATATCACCGAGGCCACTTGTCAGGTGTTCAGCAAGTTGGTTGTGTAACTTACCCATTTTTTTGTTAAGACTAGCTTTGGGCATAAACAGTGGATATTGCTTGTCCAAAGATGATTAACGTTCAGTAAATTGTTGTTTACGTTCAGTTCTGCTAATTTGTTTTCCCGTTTTGTAATAACTGTGACTAAATGTGTTTGGGTGTACGTGTGCGTACTGTAACTGTTTGTGTTGAGAAGTATACAGCATGCTAATGTGTGCTGTGTGCATGCCACAAACAGCCATATTCTGCTTTAAAAGGCGGTTACTCATTGGGCTTCCCTGCATTCCACGCTTCTTAGGATTGTAAGTTGTAAAAGTCAACGAGATGAACAGTTCAAGTTGCTTTGACATTATAGTCACACTACTACTTCTGTCATCACCCGGTGGCACTATGCTGTGCAGTGCTACTACTTGACAAGGTGCAGAAAACTTGTCACGTTTTTAAAATATATCGTTTGGTATCAACAGATGGACTCTTCCTATGAAACTGCCATTTTGTTGCTAGAAATGCAGTGCTGAAACGGTCTTTTAATTAGACTTTTTTTGGGGTGGAGGGGGCTACGGATGCGCAACCCTCGAAATATTAAAGCCAAGTATGGAGTTGTTCAATAACTCTGCTTGTGGATTACCCTCCATACTCAAAAAATTGATGCCGATCAAATCGATAACTTCTGCCAGTCTGATCGAGTTTTATATTTAAATATTCCAAATTCGTTGGCTTGACAATGAGCTGGCAGTGCTGTAGATCAGAAGCCAGCAGTTCAGACCGTCTCCACGGTATATTGTTAAAGCCCGTAAGCTATTATAAATGACAGACCCACACAATCCGTTTAGCCGCAGATATTTCTGCTGCTTAACCGATTGTGTGGGTCTGTCACTTAAAAGTAGCTGATGGGCTTTAACAATATCTGTACTTGTAAGGCGAACCAAAGTTGAAACGAGCTTTTTATTGCAAACACGGCTCGTCTAGAATTAAAATTTTTTACCTACACTCCCATTGTTTCGACCTGTTGTGTTAAAAATGTGGGGCAAAGCCCAAGGAGTAATGACTGCTGCCCTTGTAACAATGGTTACTGGTTGCATGGTGCTTGGCCAATTTAAAGGTGGGGAGGGGAACTAACTTACTTTTAAGTGCGCAAAAATGTGTAGCTTTTTACTATGCGTAGGGGCGTCTGCTTCGCCGTTTTCAACCCTGTCTCGTCTTGTGTCTTGCAGCCAACAGGTCCAGTGTGTCATCAGATGTCAGGCTCATTATTGAATAAGGTCTGGTTTCCTTGCTGTGTACTGTGGGCCCCTGGCAAAGTAGACAGTAGAACCTGACAGCATGTAGCCCAAACAAGTGTGCTGCTTTTCGCCTTGAGCTTGTAGTTGTGGCACCGTGGCAGTAGCTAGTTGCTTCTAGCTGTTGCTGTTAGTAGGGTTCATAGCAAAGTTAGTTCCACGCTTGTTAAACGTTTTTCCATTGTTTAAATGTTTTAGTCCTGCTAATGACATTGTGGTACCGCATTTCCTCGGTCAGGTACCGGGTCGCAAACAACGCAGAGTGCTCGTCCGAAACAGGTGTTTAACTTGTATGTGCTGTTGTGCGACATGTAATTAAACCCATGATGCAGGTTTGGTCATGCGAAAGAAACACTGTATTGTGGCTTGACTGTAAAAAAATAAGTCGTGTTTCTTACCATTAACAGGGCATGCTTTGCTGTGTGTACTCTACTTTTGCAATGTTTGCTTCAGCTTGCAATAACAAACGTGCATTCAGGTGATTTAATTTTCTAAAATAATTGGCTTCAAATTAGTGCTGGGTTTTGCACGTTGTGAAAATTACTAGCACCCGGGCTATTAATCTAGGGACTACAGTTGATTTACTTTTTCCTAGGTGAAACTTTATGACTACTGACTAGACCTGTGGTGATTCACTTTTCCAACGGTTTGTGTACGTTGGCTGTGCTACATGTGGCGAACCAAAGTATGTGCCCCTTGTTAAGCTGGTTGGAATACAATAATAATCTTCCCATAGGTTTCTACTTTTGAAAAAAAAGTAGCTTATAAATGAAGTGCACTTCCCAATGGCTACTCGTTAGTGTGTAAAAGAATTTCAAACATAAGTCTGATGGTGACCTTGACGTTTGGCCATTCTTAAACCTTCCTTACTCGACTGTGCACAATTGTAAATACCATTTTATGAGAGCCTGTCTTGGAATTACCAGCTCTTTTTAAGTGAACCGGCACTGAGATGATACGCCGGCTCTTTAACCCAGCTGAAGGATGAAGTTGTCCTAAACTGTATTGCTCCAAATGTAAGGTAACTCGGTTACACGAAGAAGCATTTTTATAAGACGAATAACTTTCACAAGGGTTTTGCAAGGCTGATGTGCCGCAGTTATTATTTGCTATACTAACAAGTTCTCCTATCCTGGATTTAAAGCCAATACTTTTAATAATGATTTTAGACTCCGTTATTTATTTATTTTTTTAATAATTCAAAAGCTGCGTGAGCCGCTGGCTTGGGATAATTACCACCTGACAGCTATCGAAAAAGGCGATTAGAGTGGTATATAGAAACATAAAAATTCTGCAAAATTTGACCGAGTTATGGATTTGGACGTATATATAAGATGATATTGTAGTTTAAATGTACAAATATAAGGCCGTATATAGGGCCAATACCGTACAGGTTACGCAATTTGTGTACACCGGGTATTGAAAAAAAAAACATCTTTTGACTCATGTTAAAGTCATTATATGACAGCATGACATCTGTAATAATGAGTATGAAACGTTCCACAATGTTTCTATTTCTTGGTACTATGCTTAAATGCACGTTGTTAAAAACTGTGTGTTGTTAATAGGGCCATTTTTCATAGATAAATTCGCGGTATAAATCTACAGTATTTACCTGTTGCTTTTATCCAGATGTAAAATAGTGGTTATTTCTGAGAAAGGTCGAAGACACAGCTTTCATTACGATTTAACTTTTAATTCGCATTACCTTATAATATAAGTACGGCTATTCGTAAAGTATCGTACTGTAGACTAAAATAAACAAGGCGTACGAATATATTTAGGCCACGCAAAAAAATTGTTTGGTTTGACAAGGGCGAAACGAATACGGTTTCAGCAAGCGAAAGAGCAGAAACGTCTGCTTGCCTGGGGCTCTATTCAACTGAATGGTTGACACCCAGGCCTAGGACAATTTTTACCAATTGATCATTTAATATCAATTAAATGAAGCCCAAACTAGAGTGAAACAGTCTGTCTAGAGATGTTTGTGGGTGAGAGTTAATTGATATTAAATTGTTTGGTTACGGGCAAGGTAACAGGTTGAAGCACATGGCAACCTGGCATTTTATTTTATTTTTTATTTAACTGACCACATTTCTTTGACATGTACCTAGCTCAAAGCTGAAAGAGGATATAGTCAGTCTAAAAAAAATATAATAGTGCAAAAATGTTATATCTGTCATCGAGTATTCAACGTTTTTTAGTTTTTGTTAAATAACTTCTTAGTGGGTTAAGCTAGAGGTTTGAAATACCATTGGAAAGCTCGTTTCGAGCCGGTTAAAATGGTGTACTGGAATGTCAAAAACTGTCAATATGTGGCAAAACTATGATTTTTTGCGGTTGAATCAAGTTTCAAATAAAAACTTTTGACCCGCAATAATTTAAGGCATCCGCACGCGCCTGTAAACCAAACAATTAATTTTGCATGGCCTTACCTCAAATTTTTTTTTTGCTTAGATTAGATTACGTGCAAGCACAGGTGAAAAAATTATTCAAGTTTGCAGAATGTGTATTGGGCATTGTTTCTAACTGGGTTCCGAGTTGAATCAGTGGGAATCGGCTAGTATCATAATTTTAATTGGATGGTCAATATTTGCTATGGATCCTATGTCATTTTCCGTGGCTGTTGTATGCTTGAACTGATGGCACTGCTGCACCTTGGCCTGAACCACACATGATTTAAAACTTTGTTTTGCAATATACCAGTAAAATAATTATTCTCCAATTATACCTGAATGTGAATAGCTTGCGTAAAGGCTTGGGAATTTGAAAACTTTTGTGGAAGATTTAAAAATAAATAAATTAATTAAGGGCAGATTTAATAGTGGACAGTTTGGCACCATCAATTATCTAGGTGCTGTGTCCGTCTCCCATTTTGTGCATCTGTTCGGTTTCTATTTAATTTTTCAAGAACCCCAAACAATAAATTATGAAATTACATTATTAGGGGTCTGGAAAGTGTCTCTTGAGGTTCATCATAAGACATCATATTGAATTAAGTATTTTTTTTTAGTTACCCTACCTTACAGACGCATTGTCACCAACAGAGAATTGTACGAATCTACCGTGGCACCATCTAGTGGCAGTTATATTGTTAACCTTTACAGCTTGTTGCTAGCCAGGTGCACGAAGACGTACCAAAGTTTCACTCAAAAATTAAGGAGGCTCGTGGCTTGTTTGTTTCGTTAAAAGCAATGGCATTGTGGATTCCTTAGCTTGATGAAGCTAGATAGCGCTAAATGTTGCCAGATTCTGCACACTTTCATTCTGTGACTTGGCCACTTTAAAGTTTAGCAATTCAGAAGTAATGTGCAATTAAAGCTTTAAGTAAGTTAGGAAGTTACAATCAAGGATGATTAATTACTGTTACCGTAAATCACGTATTAAAAGTCCATGGGCTATTAAAATTAATTCGATAAAAAAAGGGTGTGGGCCGTAACAAAGTTATAATTCAAAATAATCATCTTCTATCCAGTGAGAGTGTTTAAGCCTAACTCCATCAAGGAAAATTCACCGTTTATGCGATCAATTACTTACAAGATGTGGGTTCGGTCGAGCATTAACACAATGCCTTTATTATTATTTGTTTAGGAGTTTAGTTTATAGTTAGTGTATTTAGTTTGCTTTATTTATGAAGCTTTTAGTTAATTTTGGTGCAGGAAAACTACGGTTTAAGAGAGTGAAACTTTGATTTCCTTGATTGTATGAAACTTTTAGTAAATTTCTAGCAGAAAAATTATGACCTAAAATGCTTTAAGGTCGAAAATTGTGAAATTACCTAGTTACAAGGCTAACCTGACCTTAAAGCATTTCTGACTTTAAAGAATTTTAGGGGTGTGCGCTACAACTTTGCCATGGTGGTTAATAGGCAATTTACGGTATATAAAAATAAGATTAGAGTAATGCGTAAACTAAGTTAAATGCTTAAAAATATGTTTCAGCTGGAATTCTTTAAAAAAAAAACTAATTGAAGAATGTACTCTTTTACGAAAAATGATTAAAAACTGTTTTTTGAAATCCAACGCATTTTTGGGACAAAGTCAAAATTGTGGTTTGCTTTCAATCACTGTTACAGAACTACTATCGGCAGAGAAACCGAAGAAAAAGTTTAAAGTTTAAAGTTTAGACGTACCTTTCTGTGGTGGGCCTGATACCTCAAGGTATTTTCCCTCACGTTTATAGTGATTGAAAAAAAAAATTATGAAAGTCCCTTACATTTTCAAGAAATGTCGTTCTCATTTTCAAATAGATGAACAGTTAGCACCAAAAAAAAAAAAAAACTGTTAATTAAACTTCAGCCCCTCTGGTGCAGAGATAATGCTGTTACCCGGTATTTTTTGAAAATGAGAATAGAATGGCACTTCTGACAAATTTATATGAAATGTAAGTATTTTTCTTAGTTTTTTTTTAATCATTATAATCATGAGAAAAATAACCCCGTAATGTTAAAAATGCTAATAACTTGCTTTAATTGTGAAGTGCATGCAAATAAAGATAGGCGATATGAAAAAAAAATTGAATAGCCTTTAAAACTTTTACTCTTCGTTGCCTAGATGAAAACCCTGTGGGAAAATATCTTAGGTATGCTTACCTCTAGGGAGTGGATAGTGCGGAGGAAATTAGGGCAGTCAGAAACTGAATCAAAGTGAGATGAAAGGTGGACTGTGATGTATCGTAGTGCCGCGAAATTAGGGGGATGGGGAGGGGTGGGACTAATCGGTTATCCCTCGCTGCACCAGTTTAAGAAAGACACTGCTAGCAAGTGTAAAAATGATAAAATATTGCCATACCTTCTCCACCTCATCAGGCATAAGGTTTCTTATTTCTCATGTTCGAAAAAAAAAGATTTAGTTACTCATTTTACCAAGAGAAGTTCTTATTTCAAGTACATCATGCAGTTTGTCGAGAGCAAAATTAGTGGTCAGTAGTGGTTTATTTACTTTTCCACAGTAACCTAGTTTCCCCGCGTAATGCCAAGTTATATATATATATATATATAAAATATTTTTCTATGCCTTGAAATATACATTACCTGATATTTTACCATTCACCTTCTCCCATGCTGTTTCATCTAGAGATTAAAGACTTTATTCATCTTACTGTGAAACACTACAACGATTGAAAAATGTCACACGAGACTCACAAAAAAGCACACTTTCACAACGAAGATGGTCCACTAACTGCAAATTTTCAACTACTAACTGTAGTCGTCATCAGGCACCTTAAAGGTAAGTTTGAACTCTGTTTACATTTCGTTTTTCAGTCCAATACACTGTTCGAATTCGAAACTGCCGCTGTCTGCTATATTCAGAC
>JAHWFP010192829.1:97362-126250 GCA_023313725.1 Lithobius niger
GACTATCTTCGTTGTGAAAGTGTGCGTTTTTGTGAGTCTCGTGTGACATTTTTCAATTAAAGACTTTGGAGCTCCACCAGCGTTGCTACCACTGTGCATCTGATCTGCGCAGCCTCCTTAGTATATAAGCCAAGATGGCGTCCGTAATTCTATGTTTTCTTTTCTAGCCTCTGACCACGTCGGACCTGCTGTTGTTTTCTTCATCTACGGTACATACCAGGAACCGCAATGTGGTAGGGGACTCTCTCTCTCCTACTGGTCTCCACCGGCAGGGGAATGGACACCCCGGACTTCCATTTGCAACAGTCTCTTTGCCCTATGGGGGCGACCGATAGTAGACCTGTTTGCCAAAAGGTTCAATGCTAGAATTTCCCAGTTCGTCAGCCCAGTCCCGGACAGCCAAGCCTGGGCAGTGGATGGTTGACACTCGACTAGATGTACCTCTTCGGTTACATATTCCTACTTTCGAAACTGCACTGCTCGTGCTTCGCAAGATCTCTTGCACCCTCGGTCTCTTCATCCTCATCGCTCTGAACTGGCTATTGACCCCATGGTTCCCTCTGCTTCTTGGTCTAGGCACCAGAGGAAAAGTTTCACCAAGGATTCACCAAGGATTCTCCCGGTCTCTCCGCAACTCCTCTCTCAACGGCGGAGGACCGTGTTTTACCCACAACCACAGTCTCTCCGGTCACACGGGTGGCTTCTATCGTCCGACTTCTCGAAGCAACAGGCGTTTCTGCGGAAAGCCTCTCGCATCACTTCCGGGGCAGTTAAAGCCTCTTCCAATAAAATCTACGACAGCCACTGGCGTCAGTGGTTTCGTTGGTGTCTCAAACGGCAAGTCAATCCCGTCGTTCCCACTGTCCCCGAACTCCTGCGCTTCTTGGACCTTCGTGGGTTGACTACACAGCAGCTTTTGTGGGTCAACTATACTTGTCTGCCGTTTTTCGAGCTGCAGGGAACCTCTCGCTTACTGACAACTTTTGTGTTTCCGCCCTGGTAGTCTTTTGAATTAGAACGACCTGTGGTACGGAGATTTTTTCCGGATTGGGATCTAGCCCTGGTCCTCACATCTCTCCTCTTTGCACCTTGCGAACCTTTTCCCCCTGTGCATTCAGTTATCTTACACGGAAAACTGTGTTTTTGGTCACTCTTGCTGGGTGCCTTCGTTGTAGTGAAGTTCAAGCATTGTCAGCAACACCTGCCGACTGCTTCTTTCTCGAGGATCACTTAGGGGTCACTCTCACTCTACAGGCTTCCTGCCAAGCAAAGACTCAGAAGCCTTCGGAACGGCATCACCCGTTCATCATTCCAGCGCTTACAACGATCTTAGGTGATGTACCCGAAAGGGCGCTTTGCCCAGTCCGCCTCCTCAAATTTTATTTGAAGGCATCGAAGCCCATTTGTCGAGGCCGGGCTCAACTTTTCCTCTCTTTTACAGCACGTCAAGGGGAAATCCCAGCGAGAATGGTTGACACTTGAATAAAGACTGTCATTGTTCATGCTTACAATGCCGTCGACGTCAACTGTGCTGATGATCGTATTCGTGTCACGGCCCACAAGTTACGTGCCATTTTGGCTTCCTGGGTCCACCACAGAAACGTCCCTATCACGCACATCATGGAAGCAGTATCCTGGAGGGATCCGTCAGTATTTACCTCTCACTACCTGCGAGACATGTCGGCACACACTGATGGTTTATATCGTTTTGGTCCCTTAAGCACACTATTGCCTTCCTCCCATATTCTGTCTCAAAATCGTGGCGAAGTTGTTAAACTTTGGGGATCCAGCGCGCTACCTGAGGAGGCTCTGTCACGTGGCGCCCGCCGCCGTTGACTTGGTCTGTGGAATGCTAAAATATCAGGTAATGTATATTTTCAAGGCGTAGAAACATCAAAATACCAGGGGCACCGGTTGATTTTTGTTTCAGTTGCCTATTGAAAATATACATTACCTGAAAGGTTCCCACTCTCCTCCCCTCTGTCGCGACGGGCATACTATATAGAGGAACAAAAGATGGAATTATGGCCGCCATCTCGGCTTATATACCAAGGAGGCTGCGCAGAATTAGATGCGCAGTAGGTAGCGATGCTGGCGGCGCTCCAGTCTTTAATCTCTAGATGAGACAGCAGGGGAGAAGGAGAATGCTAAAATATCAGGTAATTTATATTTCAATAGGCAATAGAAACAAAAATCAACCAGGTGCCCCTGGTTGATGTTTTTTTTTCTAAACCAGTTCAGTTTCGTGAAAGCCTTCAATATTCATCGTTCAGATGGTGTAGTTCAGTAAAGGTGACGATACCAATACGGGCAGAAACAAACGTTCAATACCGATATATCGAAAACTCTCCCAGCCTTTATGCTAAGGATCTCTTGTCACTTGATTACGCACGAATAAGTGTAAAATAAAACGAAGAACTTGAGGTAAACCGTTGTAAATAGCCAACATCGCCCTTTATAAATTTAGTTTCCTAGGATTTAGTTTCCTGCGGGAAAAATCTTACATATGCTTACCTCGTTGGAATGGATAGTACAAGAACGTTTTGGCAGTAAGAAAGCGAATCAAGCCATTCTCTAAAGCAGAAGACGTTTTGATTAATTTTATTTTTATGCTTATTTTATTTATTTTTTCTTATTTAGGAGGTGATCAGCCGTTAGAGGTTACTGTGATTTCTCAGCGCAGCCATCCTGTTTGAGGCTAGGTTGACCTTGAAGACAAGACCAAGACTAACACCCATTGCCTGTGTTAGTCGTTATCATCACATTTGTATTCAGTTAACATTCATGGTTCCTTCATTATGTGCTTCAAAACTGTTCCGTCTTTGACATTTTTTTTTTATTAAAGATAAAATTGTGCTCTTTTTAAAATAAATTGTTATAAGTCACCTGAAAGGGGTTTTCTTGAGCATTTGATATAAAAGCTGGTTCTAGAAGCTACTATTGTTAGGAAGTAATTGTTAGGCCCTAGAGGGTAGTCGAGTGCGATTGCATTAATTAGGAATAGAAATAATTCAACACATCGCCTTTTTATTATGAATTTTTATTGCATTTAATGGTGCGTCGTCAAAATAACATTATGATAAGTGTTCGCTAACATAATGAAGGCTGGTAAGAAAGAGACCCACCATGTGTACAGACACTCGCTCTACTTAACACACCAATCCACACCTAGTAATTTATTTACCGGCAGCCAAGCTGCGTAACACTGTCGACTGCAAGGGCGTTCCCAGTGGGTCGTTGTCGTTTCAATGTTTCAGTGGCTGTCTAGTCTTGGTAACGCTAGGTAAGTAATTTTGGACAGATGCACACTGTCTGATGGTTATTATTATTATTTTTTTTTATGAATCAAGTCCTGATACGACTTGGAAAGTGTAATCATAAAGTAATGACAGTTGTGTAAGGCAGTTGACCGTGTATGTAGAAACAATTTATGGTACATGTTAAAGTGGCTTGGCCGCCCAGTCTTTATTATTTTGAGACCGGCTAATTAATGCATCTTTGTAATAGTGTATGAAATTTGTCCAGTAATGTGGCCAGATAAGATCGATACCAATAGAAGCAGCAGGACGTCGAATTTCTGTTTACTCGTAGTGACAAAAGAGTGAATGTAGTTTGCATGAACAATCCGTATTGCCTGCCTGGTGCTGTGCTGAAACGAGACTCATTCAGAAGGCACTTAGCGAAATCATTACACGCTGCCTGCCAACTCGATGAATGGAAAGTTACGACAATAGTAAGAACATGCAAAGTGAAAAAAAAACATGGCTACTTCGGCAACTCCACGTTACCATGAAATTATTCTTTTTTACCCCGAGTTTTGAACTTGACCCCAATTTTCAATTTTGCCAATTTTCAACACATTTTGGAATTCCAATACCCATTCAACTGTCAACTGGCTTATTTCACAGTAATTCTATTAACAATGTTTTTACCAATACCCATTTTAAAAAGTCTCAATGAACCCTTTTTGTTGGTGCAGAAACAAACCTAACGGGATAAATCATTGGAAAGTGATAATAAACAAAACCAATAAACATGGTTACGAGTGACAAAAAAAAAATGCCGTCACTTCAATTTTCAGGGGTGCAGGTTTCGGCTACCCTCCCTACCCTGCAACTGCACACTTTAAGGCGACACAGCAAAAATTGTTTGGTTTACATACAGGCGAGGTTGCAAATTGAAGCACCAGCCAACCAGGCATTTTGTTTTATTTTTTATTTTATTTAACTGACCGCATTTCTTCAATGTGTACCTAGCTCAAAGCTGAAAGAGTATGTCGTCGGCCTAAAAAAATATTATATTGCTATGTTACTTATGTCATTGAGTTCGTAAGTTTTTGTCATATAACTTCTTAGTGGTTTGAACTATAGATTTGAACTTAGCACCATTGAAATGCTCATTTTGAGCCGGTTGGAATGGTGTACTGGAATGTCGAAAACCGTCAAAATTTGGCGATAATGCGATTTTTAGCAGGTGAAACAAGATTCAGATAAAAGGTTTTGACCCGCGATAATTTAAGGCACTCGCTCACACCTGTAAACCAAACAATTAACTTTGCATGGCCTGACAACAAAATTTGAGGACATTTTCCTCCCTTTTTTTCTTCAAGATCTTTACCATCCTCATTTGTAGTTTCGTGTGAAAATACGTGACCTTGGTTACTTAACAAACGCTAATCAGCGAAAAGGAATTTTAAAGGTAATTTGGTGTCCCAGTTACCCCCTTCCCCCTTCTTCTCCCCCCCAAAATAACATGCCGTCTGGCCAACTGTTTTTTTGTCTCCCCGCTTGTATTTGCCTGCTGTGGAGAAAAGCGAGAGATGTCAAACTGGAACGTTAATATTAATTACTACACTCTGGATTCAGATGGTTGACTGAACTCTCCATTATTCTAGTAAAGATTTGATAAAGCAGGCTGCTTTTAACCACGGAATCCAGAGACCTGTACACCCCGTTTCAGGTTTGTGTACCCAAGAAATGTTTAATCAACTTTGCATAGTGAAACTATTTCTTCTACACAAGGCAAAAACTTAATATGTAAAGTAATAAAACCTTAAAATGGTATGCCTGTCTTGGCTGAAACCTAGAACTAGTTTTGTTGACCGATTTTGTGCCTGTTAAAGGCTTTTTGAGCTCGGCTCTCTTGTTGCCAGACGGAATGCCCCACAATGGTGCGGAACAATTGCACCAGCAGGCTGGCTTCACAATTTGTTTCAGTCAGTCGTCAAAATGACTTCAACATGGATTAGTGCAGCGTGGCGTTAGGTGACTATTATAATTCGTCATGATTTTTTTTAATAATGTGATCACAAATGGCCAAATAAAACGTAAAAAAAAATGTGCACTTGTAAATAAATAAATTAGTGTTTTTTTTCTTTGCTAGTTTAGGGATTAAAATTGTGCTACATATCCTTTTCATATGTGTACTGCAAACGCAGTACAAAATAGTTCCCGAATGTCTGCGAGTGGTATAGTTTGTATGCAACAATGAACCAGGTATTTTTTGTTTGTAAGATGATTACAAAAGTCAATATACGTGGCTGTTGTACTTTACGTAATTTTCTTAAGATGTATAATTTAAATATGCTTAAATTGTTGCGCTACCTGTGATTAGTATTATTCCATTGATCTTGTTTATATAACCATGTTCATAGTGTGCTAAGTTGATATTTAAGTAATTTTTTTTATTGATTTAACTCGTTCATTTAAAATATCGGGCACGAATGCTTTTGGTCCAGTCATGGTATGTAGTGTTTGTATATTATTATAAAGTGTGCTTGCAAGTATTTTTAGTTGCAAACTGTGTTATAGCAGAAACAATGTATTGTTTAAAAAAATGTTACGCCATCGTCACGTTTTACTTTTTTTGTTTGGTTGTAATCCTATCACTGTCACCAGACTTCTCAAAAGCATGTTTATGAAATTAACCAAAGTATTATGGCAATGTCTTAATCGAGAACAGCTGGTATCAAATTTGTTATTTGTCAGGCATGAAAAACTTCTACCAGTACATGGATTGTTGTTTTTCTAAAGGTGGATATTTTCCCCCCGCTATTATTTAGCACTTCGTTTGTGGCACTACTTTTTTTTTTTTTTTTAGTAACTTTCTAAAATTTTTACGGAATCTTGACACAGAATTGTTTTTTCCAGAACTTATCAATGGTGCAAACAGCTAGACTGCAGCTCAAAAATTTTCAGTTATTTGACAAAATAAAATGTTTTGAAAGTGTAAAAATGCTTAGTTGCACTGATTTACTGTAGCCTTTTTTTTTTATTTCAATGTACAGCTCGTAGATTTTCTTCATATTTTCAGCTTTTTTGGGGAAAGAACTTAATTAATGGCTGCTCTAAGCCTTGTGGCTCGACATGTAAAAAAAAAAGTGCATAGTATAATATTACGATGCGAAATGAAATTTGGTGCAGCAATTGCAAAATTATGGTTAGCAGTTTTCTGAAGCATAAATTATGTTTCTAGGCAAGCAAAATAAGAGTTTTGATTTTGTTGAATGGCTCAAGCTAGAACAAAGGAATGTGATTGCTGCATGTATAAATTGGAGAATTGTTATTTTTCCGATTTCTAAACAGTCTGATGCTTCGTATTACCATCGTACATCGTCTGAAGGATGCTTCAACTGCATTGACTACATCTAGTCTAAAAAATAAATTAACTTCTGCTGGGATCAGGAATAGGAGCTTTCACTTACGTCTCTGCAGTTGGTTTTCTCATAGGCCTGTAAACTAGGCCTAATATGCTGTTTTTTCGCTCCTTGATGACAAATTAACATAGGCGTCACAGAATGTTTTATTGTAAATGGGGTAGGCCTATTTCAAAAGGATTTTTTTTAACAAAGTTATGAATTTCTTCTTGCTATGATCCCACTAAATGCAATTGTTCATCGCAAATGTCTAAAATTGTGGTGCAAATTGCGATGCGATACCGCTCGTTTCGAGCCCTGTGCCTGTATCGTGCATGCGAACTACAGTCGAGGTATGCAGTAATTAGAACCTTGGAAGGCGATCAGTAACATTGCCAATGATTTCTGAAACGACAACGATACTCGTACTTTTTACACGAAGTGATGTTTATTTTCGAATACAGAAAGATTTTCTGTCTACTAAGTATGCTTTTAAGACTACACTTTCCTACTTGCGCTTTCTCACCCTCCATGAAACCAAAACCGGGGTCTTTTTCGTTTCGATCTCAATGATCACAAATCTAGAATATTAATTAATTGTATTAATAATTCTCTTGTAAGAGACAAAACTTTAGTTTTATTATACACTTCGTTGTCGTCGTTTCGGGTGAAAACGCATCAGTACATCCACCCAGGCACTGGCCGAGCAACAGCTAGTAAACTCCCTTACGGTGCGAAAAATATGTGACGATTGTAAATCGGAAAAGAAAAGATTACACCGATTGAAAAATTGCAGCAGCTGCCAACCCCCAAAATCGCTCAATTTTAGGCTTAAGTATTTTGCTCTTACAGCATTGGGTTTACTAAAGAATGCCATTGTTTGTAGGTACCTTTTTTGATAAATGACTATTTCCAGATGTGAGCGCCGCTGCGAGTATGTCGTTATTGCTTCTGCTGTATACTGAATAGAAAACCCGGTTTTATTTTTTTTGTTTAAATAACTGAACTAAGACAAGAAAAAAACTTAATGCTGCATTCTAATTTAATTGTTCCGCAACCATTCTCGACTGTATTGGTGGGTTTTAGTTATTCTGATGTAAAATCATGGCAAGTGAATTACAGACATGACAATGGTAATGATGGATTTGCTGCTGTGCAGTGCGGTTTCTACAGGTAGTCATTCGTACTTGTCGCAACACCGGCTAACAAATAACATGAGTTAGCAGTCAAAGCTACTTCAACTGGACGGGAGTGGTATAATTGACCGATAAACCTTCTCTTGCTGCTCTGTAGTAGCGCCCAGTATTTCCTTGGCTGTGCCGTTGTATTTGATATATTCTTTCAGTACGACACTAACTCTCCCGCACGAAGGAGGTAAAACTTCGTTACCTTGTTGGTTTGCTGGCTGACTTGTTCGGGGGTGGAGGTGTTGTAAGTGGTCGCAGAGAAAGACGCAGAATTAGAAGTAGGTTGGCTGCTCCTTCGTGTAGGTTTGAAGGCATTGATGCCTTGCTTCTTGATCGTGGCACTTTCAATGACTAGTCGATTGTGTGCAGGGTGGTCCACAAAAAAACTAACGACCCAACATTTTCTAAATTCAACTTTTCTGTTTAGCACCCATCAGAACCAGGGGAGGACAGAAATCAAATCTAATGAAACGGAAGATTTCTGTCCTCTCCTGGATCTGAGGGGTGCTAACTAGAAAAGTTGGAATTAAAAAATGTTGGGTCGTCAGTTTTTTGTGGACCACCCTGTATAGTGGCTCTATTCCAACTGAGTAGTATGCCAGTTTCAGTTTAAGGTACGATGAGTGCGTTGTAATATCAGTTTCGGACCTATCTTTGGTATTGTCATACACGTTAATTGTAACTAACTTCCTTCCAGTTGCACTTCCTGCCCAGCTAGCGACAGGTAGAGCCAGGAGCGGGTGAAACGAGCCCACTCCTGGTAAAAGTAGGTAGTCCATCATCGTCCCACGATCATATTTATAATAAAATATGGCCAGCAGACCTGCAAGAAATTATTACGGAATATTTTCCCTCTGTCAAAGATGGCAATTTAAGAACAATTTTCCCCACTTCACCTGAAGTTATGATTATGAAAGCTTTACCAAGAATTTTAACTATGAATTTTGGTAAAGATTTTTATTTGCTCGACAAGTAAATGAATTTGATATTAAGTTTCAGCGGCCAGTATTACTTTTTTTCTTATGTGAAGTAGTTTTGCACTGGTTTTGCACAGAAAATAGTGGTGCCGTACTCTGAGGAACTTTCCAAGCACACCCTGCATTGAAGGCTAACTGAGAAAAGGGCGGAAAAGCTTTAATGAATGAGAGCAGATGTCAAACACCTTGTATCTAAAGGGGATGTGGGGGGTTGGGCTCAGGAATAAGTTTTTTTTTTTAATTTGTTAGCATTTGGAGCCGTATGTCATCCGTATCAAACTGCTCCTGTAGATCAGTCCTTGTGTTTTCCCCTTCTTTACTCCAAAAAATGCAGTAAAGTTCAGAATTGAGCAGATTCAATTGTATGAGCAGTAATTTGCTTCAGACGACGTAAGGGTACAAAAAAATCGTTGGGAATTGAACTGTCTCTGTGGTTGTTACCAAGAAATTAAAAAAAAAAGGTGTAATGCGGAAGAATTTCATAAATTTATTATTGAAGTTAGCTTAAATGCAACAGTGATTTCTGAGGGTAATAAATGCCGTATATTCTTTTTTTATTTCCTCGTAAGGAAAAATAAATTTGTAATTACTATGTGTTGCTTGTTTTACGCATTGACTTAGTTCTTTGACGAATTCTTGTAGTGACGGGTAATTTCTTTAATTTTTTCTTTGAATTGTCAATTAATTTTAAAATGCAGGTAGCAAAAAACACTTTTATAGGGAAAATGTTCACCTTATTTAAAAGTTGCTAGTTTTTCTTCTTTTTTTTTGTTTTTATATTCGCTCTTTCAGTAAAAGTTACCTTTAAACTTATTTTCCATGAAAAGTTGTAATTTTTATGTTTTACATTTCTTCGGAAAGCCAGGATGACAATGTATACCATAAAAAATCCGTTAATATCTGGGCCATTACACTAGTTTGACAGTGTACATCTCGGTAGCGACTACTTTTAAGGTGCATCACATTATTTCAATTCTGAATTTTGTTTATTGTAAAGTTTTATTAAAGAATCCATTTTGTATGACGATTGGGAACTACTCGTTCGTTACGTACCACACTCGTTTTCAAAAAGTCAGATATACGTTCACAAAATATCTACAAATTTTCGACAGGATACAATCAGTGGATGGTAGGACAGTTTCATCTGTCTGCTTCAGGTTCAGTCTGTTTTCTTCTCGCGATGTAGTAGTAAGAAGAAAAAGAACTGAACCTGAAGCAGACGGATGAACACAGTCCTACCATCTACTGATTATATGCTGCCAAATATTTGCTAGATATTGTGTAAACTTATATCCTAGGCAGATATCCGGTTCACTATCAGCTGATCTTTCGTGAAATGATAAAAGTAGAATTGTAGAATTCTGTTTCATCGTTTGCTACCTAATATCATGCTGATGCGTCCATTACCGACGTAATCAAAAAGGACAATTACTGATGCCAACATTCATGTATTTGAGACTGGCCACCATCAGAGACTCAGATATTTACAGAACACTTACGGTATTAGTTAAGTTTTTGTTTTATGTATGTACAGCATCTTTGAGCCATGTTCAGTTTGTTTCTGGGATTGTAGAGCGTAGCATGCTGCATCTGTCTTATTGGCATACCAAGCAGTCGATTCTGCTAAGCATGTACAGTGCTGGATGTTTTTTCCCAACCTTGCCATGGTTTGCACAGCCGTCCTATAAACATTTGTAAGCTTAAAGTCGGACTACCTCAAATGGGTTTGTTGCATGCATGCGTAACCTTCTGATTGGGTGAATTGAGTTCACAAAGAATGATGGAATCGTACTTTTTTCCCCTTATGACCCAGCTGTTCCAACATTTCAGTTTCCTTATGTGCCGAGTTCAGAGAATGGTTGAATCGCACTTTGTATTGCTATGACTTGGCAGTTTCATAATTTGAATTTGCTTATGTAATGGTTTCAAAAACTGAGAGAACCATGCCTTTTCCCTATGCCCTAGCATGTTGGTTTTACGATTTTTCTTTGTACCACTTTTCAAAGAATCATACATTCACACGTTTTCCCCGTGACTTGGCAGTTCATAATTTGAACGTCCATGTGTCTTTTTACTTGCAACAAAACATGAGTCAAGAAATCATTCATTCACCTAATTGTACAGCAAACCACTCTTGCAAGATGTAGTAAAGTTTTTGTGTTTTTAAGTGCTTATAATTCCATTATATTGTTAATGATTATGAATAGATAGTTTTGTAGCAGGCCCTGTTGACGGGCTCACTCGATTTTTTTTCCTACCCTAATGTTGAAGAAGAAATGGGTTGATCTTGGACTTTGCAAAATAGATTTTGTAACTGTTATCAAAATGCATTGTTGCTTTTAGTTGTTTGTTCAGCTTTCAGTTGGTGAAATGTTAAATGTGCCACAATTAAACGTCCTCGTAACAGAATTTAGTGTAAAACTTGTTCACGTTTCATGTGGCCAAAAATGAATAAATAAGTAAATTGATAATGATGAATAAATTAAATAACTGACTTTGGTAGTTTTTATTGTGGCGGCTCAACAATTTCATGATCTCTGTAAGTGTAACTAACGTTCTTTTGAAATAAATAAAAACAATTTTCGTATAGATACGTGTCAGGTTGTCTTGTATTTTTAGGTTAAATAGACCGAACAGTGAAAATTGTGCCAAGTCTTTATCCCAGAATATTCCCTCCTGTTAAATTGGTTGAATTATGTCTGCTTTAGGCCGTGGAAAAAAAATAACATTGGTTCTCATAAGCACCCACGTCAGTAATTTTGGGATGCGGCACACTTTTTTTTTTTTTTATAGTTAAATAAATGACAAGGGCGAAAGCAAAATAGCAGAAACTTCTGCTTGTTTGGGGCTGTATTCTACAGAATGGCAGACACCCAGGTCTAGACCTATTTCTATGCTTTGAAAATTTACATTATGCCTACTGTGCATCGTTCTGTGCAGCCTCCTTGGCGTATAAGCCGGGACGGCACCCATTAGTTCATCTTTTCTTCTCTAGCCCCTGACACTGTCGGACCTGCTGCTCTTGTCTTCTCAACGGTCGCCATGGCACGAGCCAAGGGTACGCTGCGGGAACCGTTGGACCGGTCTTCCCCACCGGCCCCGGTCCCGACCCACCATTCCTTGAGTTCTCTACACTTCCTGTCTCCTGGCCCGGGGACTCTGTGGTCTACGATCCCTTGTCTGGTTCCCGCAGTTACGGTCCTCGCCTGCTGGTCCTCCTCAGGATACGGTTGCAACTTCCCCGCTTCAATGCGGGCAATCACGACGTGTGGTCGGCGTTCCAGACCTGCTTGTTTCTAAGGAATGCTACTGCCGTCTTAAATTACAGGTCAGTCTGCTGAAAAACGAGCGGTGCACCATTCTGACGGTCCCATGGACCGGTTCTCTCGAGCCTCTCCGGTCTCCAAATGCAGGTTCATTCACAACAAGACGCTTCTTTGCTCAAAGAAACCGTACACGCCCTCATGGATTCGGCCCTTCGATCTTTTCATCGCAAGCGACCAGTCCCTCCATCCCGTGACACCGAAGACTCTGTCGCAGCAACAACCAAGAAACCTTGACTTGCACAGGACAATGCCGGTCCCTCTCAAGCATCTTCCGTTTTTCGACCGGTCGCACGACCCCCACCACCGGTCTCAGACAATTCAGTCTTGGACGCCAGCATCCCAGAGTTTTCAGCTGCCTCTGAGGACCCGCCATCACGTCACGCTCATTTCGACACAGATTTTTCGGGCGACCAGAATCCGTTCGAAGTCTCCCTCCGGAAGCTCCTCAAGACCCTCGAAAACATCATACCGGACTGTTTTCTGTAAAAACCGTCAACGGACGCACCTGAACCGAGTAAGAATAAAGAACTGTCCACTGGCTTCGAGTTTTGACTGCGAGACCGACTCCCGCGACAGCAACTGGTTCTTGGACAATCCTTTTTGACTACTCTTCTTCGGACCAGCTATTACCTTTTAGACAGTGGAACGTTACCGAGCCTCTGCCACCACGTGCCTGTCACGAATCTTCCTTTCTCCGCCCTGCTGTGGAAGGAACTGCTAATCCCAAAGCCTTCGACACTTACCCCAAATCGGAATTCCTCACAGCGGACTTAAAATTAGATTTTGGCACATCTCTGTTCCTCCCTCAACGAGTCACGGTCCCTGCATCTGTCCTTCGTGACAACGACCGTGTTCTGCGTCTCGATCTGCGAGCAGCATCCCAAGCCGACGTACTGAATACTGCAGCCAAAGCCTTATGTGAAAAACTTTCTATGGACCCACGACCAGACCACACTAGGGGATGTGGCTTTGTTCATCAGCCAACTCTTCCGCAAGGCATGTTTCACAACTTATCATTCCATGAACTGGCTTAAGCGTTCACTCTTCAATTCGACACTTTTAATTCGGGAAGTTGTTCTCAACACTGCGCCTAATTTACACGATTTGACTAGGCATATTCTTCACAATCAACCCCTGCATGAATCCGATACTCTTTTCTGCGGTCTCATCCCGAAATTAGCCCCTCACATGGATATAACCTGCAAGCCCAAGCCGCGACCAAAGACCGTTCACCGGCCAAAGTCTCTTGGTTCCCAGCTTCCCGATGACAACGACAACTAGGGAACTTCGAAGGCCATGGGACGTGGGTGCGGACGCCCTCGTGTCCGCAGCACAACTCCGGACAGACGGTTCTGCCGTACCTCTCCCGGTCCCAAGCGTAGACCGAAGAACCACCGTTGACAATTACTTTCATGCCCTACCGGTGGGTGGTCGGTTGCAACATTTCCTACCGGCCTGTCAATCGATAACTCAACGATCCCGTAGTACTTGACATCATCTCCACTGGTTACCATCCAACATGGTTGACCGGGTCTCGGTTTTGGTTTCGGCACCGAAACTGGCAAATCTTTGGTTTCGGTTTCGGCCGTCTCTCCTGCCATGCGACTGGGCGATTTCTAAGATCTTGCAGATGCATACCTTCACATTCCCCTTCACGTCAGTGTCCAGCACCTCTTACAATTTATTTACGGCGGCGTTATCTACGAATTCCAATGTTTTCCCTTCGGACTCAACGCTGCTCCATGAATTTTCACAGTGGTCCTCAAGTCCATCCTTGCATGTCTCCATCAACACCAGTTCCTTTCGGGTACTTACCTCACTGACTGGCTTTTAC
Organism: Lithobius niger; assembly: GCA_023313725.1. NCBI lineage: Eukaryota > Metazoa > Arthropoda > Chilopoda > Lithobiomorpha > Lithobiidae > Lithobius > Lithobius niger. The sequence continues at coordinate 111,321 of JAHWFP010192829.1, forward strand.
CCCATCATGACGGTTCGCATCTTATCACCAACAGGGATTTCACGTTGAAACATCTGCACCGCTTGGGATTTAGTTTAAACCTAATTCCAAAATCCTGCCAGTCTCCGTCCCAGTCCTTCCAATTCCTTGGAGCAAACTTCGACCTCCTTCGCGCGACTGTCTTGCCGTCTCCCGACAGGGTCTCTTCAGTTCTGTATCAGATCCGCAGCTTTCTGCGACAACCAATCTACAATCTCGACTCTCATCGGCACCTTCGACTCTCTTGCCCTTCTCTTTTGTTATGGCTCGTCTCCTCCATCATTTTCGCATCGACGAATGGCCCACAATATCCCCGTCACGGCGTTCCCGTTCGACAGCAACATTCTCGTTTTCCACAATCATCTGGTGGATGACATTTCTCTAATCTCGCAGCCGCGGTCCCGCTTCACGAACCGGTCCCTCATCCCCACCTTTTCACGGATGCTTCTCTTGAAGGATGGGGAGCGCACATACGTGAGCGTGTCAAGGATGGCTTCTGGGGATCGTACACTACATCAACCAACTGGAATTACGAGTTTCCTATTAGGTCTTAAGTACTTTCACCAAACTGTTAACAACAATGTAGTTCAAGTCCACGCTGACAACACTACCGCAGTTGCGTACCTACAGAAGAGGAAAGGGGGGGGGGTACACAACTGCAACGTGATCACGGACCCCTTTTTCCATCGGTCTCATCCTGTGGGGGAAAGGGCACTCCAGTCAGTATGCGAAGCCCTCTTCCTTCTCTGGGGGCGTCCGATGCTCGACCTATTCGTTACGAGGTTTAATGCCAGACATTTCATGACGACCGCGCCTGGGCAGTGGATGCCCTGACTCTCGATTGGACGCATCTCTTTGGTTGCCTGTTCCCTCCAACGAGATTGCTGTCTCCCGTCTTCCGCAAGATCTCTTGGACGCCTGCGGGGAATGGACACTCTAGTCATCAGTATGCGAAGCTCTCTTCCTTCTCTGGGGGCGTCCGATGCTCGACCTAATCACCACGAGGTGCAATGCCAGACGTTTCCCGACGACCGCATCTGGGCAGTGGATGCCCTGACTCTCGACTGGACGCATCACTTCGGTTACCTGTTCCCGTCAATGAGATTGCCGTCTTCCCTCTTCCGCAAGATCTCTTGGACCTGTGGTCTCTTCCTTGTCATAGCACCGAACTGGCCATCAAGAACCTGGTGTCCCCTACTTCTCTGCCTATTGGTCAACTCGCCTCGTGTTCTCCCGGTCTCCCCGACCCTTCTCTCACAACAACGAGGAACCGTGCTCCATCAGCGCCCGCAGTCACTCTGGTTACACGGGTGGCTTCTGTCGTCAGACTACTCGAAGCAACAGGTGTTTCTATAGAACAAGCCTCTCGCATCCCCTCTGGAGAAGTTGGAGCATCTACCAACCTACAAAATCTACGACAGCAACTGGCGACAATGGTTTCGTTGGTGTTTCACGCAACAAGTTAGTCCAATCGCTCCCGCTCTTTCCGAACTACTACGTTTCTTAGACCATCTTTTCCAATGTGGTCTTCGTGGTTTCCACCATTTTGGTCAAGCGGTCCACCCTAAACACAGTTTTTCGAGCTGCAGGGAGCCTTTCGCTCCTAAACGATTTTTTGTGTCCCTGCTCTAATCAAGTCTTTTGCGCTGGAGCGACTGGTGACACATCAACTGTTTCCAGATTGAGACCTGTCTGTAGTCCTCACGTCCCTTCTTTCTGCGCCATACGAACTACTGTCTTCTTGCGCCATAATCCACCTTACCCTTAAGACCGTGTTCCTGTATTGCCCTCGTCGGTTGCCTTCGTTGCAGTGAGATCCAAGCATTGTCAACAACTCCCTCTGAGTGCTTTTTCCTTGACAGTCAATCCGGAGTTACTCTTACGCCTCGATCTTCATTCCGAGCTCAAGACATAAAAACCCTCGGAACGGTCCCATCCTTTTGTCATCCCTGCTCTTGCCACTTTAAGTAACGAACCAGAACGGTCCAGTTTTACTTGAAAGCTTCTAAACCTGTTCGTCGAGGTTAGTCGCAGCTTTTTCTCCTGTTCACCACCGTTAAGCAGGGTGAGACGACCGCTCGCATGGTTGCTACCTAGATAAAAACGTCATCCTACACACTTACAATGCAGTTGACATAAACTGCACTACGGAAGGCATTCATGTTAAACTTTTTCGGCTTCCTGGGCCCATCATTGACATCATGGAAGCCACTTCTTGGAGGAACCCATCGGTCTTCACTTCTCACTATTTGCGAGATATGACGCCTCAGGCCAATGGCTTATACCGACTGGGCCCCTTCGTGGCAGCCAGACGAGTTCTCTGATACCGTTGCATACAATTATCTTGGTATCCAGTCTAACATTGTGCCAAGTCATGTACTTGAGGGATCCAGCGCGCTACCTAAGGGGACTCCATCATGTGGCGCCCGCCGCCATTGACGAGGGCTGTGGAATGCTAAAAATCAGGCAATGTATTTTTTCAGAGTATAGAAACATCAAAATACCAGGGGCCCCTGGTTGATTTTTGTTTCTATTGCCTATTGATAATATAAGTTACCTGATCCATTCCCACCCTCCTCCCCTCTGTTGCCACTGTATCTAATAGATACATTCACAACACTTGCAGATGACGAACAAACATTCGTCCAAGATCATTTCTTTGGTTAACTTTGTCGTTCTAACTTATTAGTACAGTTTTTTTAACGTAATGATGAACCTCCTATTATTTTATTTTCTGAAATTATTTTGCCTGGGTTGTTTTTAAGTGCTGTGTATCATAAGTTGAGGTAATAATGCAGAGTGCTAAATGTTGATTGTTCCATGCTGTTATGAAGGCCTCATTTTGAAAGATGTACACTTCATATTGGACAAAGTGGCGGACACACTTTCCCTTCTTCCGGTCTATACGATTGCACCAATTAGGGTTCGCCCATTTGCAATGCATTATTATTTGTCCAAAATAAGGTAACCCATACCAGCGTCGACAGCCAAACCACTTTAATGCCTCAATTCCCCCCTCCCCCAAAAAATGTATTAGTTTATGTAATTACCACATTTTTAAAAGGACCTAAGTTCTCCCCGCCCAATCGGCTGGTACCCTTTTTTTCACTGCCGGGCAGATGCAAAAAACTAACCCAGTCCGACCCTGCTTTTCTTCGTCTTAGAATAAATTACGTTACGTTACGTTAAAGAACTGCCACGTGCACAAGGAAAAACATGCAAGGAATAGGCCTACACTAAAAAAAAAAGGAAATGAGAAAAAAATACAAGGGGCAAAAGTTTGACATGATAGGCAAATTGCATTTTGCGTGCGTTTCATAAAATTTTGAAAAAAAAAAATTCTCCAATTCTTGGTTAAATTAAACTAAATATTATGTACAAGAAGCATATATCAACTTATAGACACCAAGAATTTATAGGGTTTGGGAGGAGAATATGTTAGATTCGTCCCCATTAGTTCAGTCCGAGTTTTCAGAGGGCGCCACGTGTTCCATCTGGTAATTTTTGCTCATTTTTCAGCCCAAATCTAAAGTAGACTAAATTACAACTAAGCTAAGCTAAATAATAATTAAATACAAGCTAGTTTCGTTTAGTTTAGTTTAATTTTAGGCTGATAACTGAGTAGAAACTCCCACATAAAACACATGGCGCCCTCTATAAACTAAGACTGAACTAATACGAATGCAAGATGTTTCAGTTTGGGTCTCAGTCACAAATTCTCCTCCCCGACACTATAAATGCTTGCAGACACAAACAATAAAAATACAACTACCATAAAAAAACAAACAACTCAATGAAAAATAATCAACACACAATCATGTACCACACTTTAAACAGTTTCCAAGCGAAACATTAAAAGATGAGAGTTTGGCATTTAACACACACTCTTCCAATAGGATATTCCAATCACTGACCTTTCTTGGAAAAAAAAGAGTACTTGAAACAGCCAGTGCTAGGCTGCCAAACTCGTAAGTTTCCTTGAATGATCATTTTTTCTGCAAAACAACGACTTAGCAATACGACTGTCAGCATTAACGATGGTATTGCCATTAACAATTTTATGAAGAAGGGACAGCCGAATTACTTTTCTTCTTTCTTGCAGGTCTTGGAGATTAAACTTGTTCGCCATTTCACTGATGCTAGCGTGTCTATCATAATTGCTTTCAATGAAACATATTGCCAGTTTTTGAACTGCTTTGAGTTGGTTGATCTGACTGGCAAGATAAGGATCCCACACAGCAGCAGCATATTCAAGCAAGGATCGGACGCGATGGCTTTATATGCAACCAGTTTAGTAGAAACAGTAAAACCCCGAAGAATCCAACTCAAAAAGCGTGTTTGTTTGGAAGCGCAGTGTGCAAGATCACTAATATCAAGAATTTATAGGGGTTTGTTAATTCTTGCTAATATGAGTGTCCCAGTTTAGAGTGTTATTGACAGTAATTCCCAGAATCTTCATTTCAGAAACTCTAGGAAGGGTTTCTTTTTCCACTGTGTAGTTAACTAAGACTGGATTTTTTCCTCTTGTAACAGACATTACAGACGATTTAAGAGGCTGGATAGACATCCCCCAGGTGGAGCACCAATCGAAGCTACTTATTTTTCATTTGCCCCCAAAAATATCGCAATAGTACAGAACATCGCCAATGATGTGTGCAAGTACAGCCAAAATTAGTAGGCACTTCTACCCATGGATTAATGACATAGACCTACATAAGTCTTATCGATTGCTATGATTATCTAGACTACCATGTATCAAGATGCAGGTCAGTTTTCGGTTTTTGTACCGTAGTGTTTTAAAATTTTATTTTAGTCATTAAAGTGGCACTATCACCGATTGAAATACGAACGAAAATACCATGGCGCCATCTAGCGGCACTGATATTGTTAACCTTTATAGTTTGCTCCCGGGTGCACGAGGGCGAACCAAATTTTCACTCAATAATTAAAGATGTCGTGGCTTGTTTGTTTCGTTAAAAGAAATGCTGTTATGCATTCCTTCGCTTGGTGCAAGGAAGAGGTAGATAGTATTACATAGCGCTAGATGTTGTCAGATTTCATCTGCTTTCCATCGGTGATAGTGCCACTTTAAATTTACGTTATCTTTGATAAGCCAGCCTTCATAACAACTGTATTCACAGTGAAGTGTAAGAAGCTGGTAATGGTAGAGCATGTAAGTAAGCCACTGAATCCAGATGAATTGAACAGTTTCCAATATTGCTGGCGGCTTACATAAAATGACCAAGAATGGCTAATGAAATTACGATATCAAAAGCTTCCTCCGCTGGGGAGCTAACGAAGTTCCCCAGATCCCCTAACTGTCTAGGGAAAAATTTGGCACATTTGTCAGATTCCCCCCGCCCCCTCCAAGTTTTTGCCTTCGCTACGCCCCTGCATTATTCCACCGAAAATTCAGTGGACAGGGATTTGTTCATTTCCTTGTGATGAAATGTGATCTTACAACTATTGTTATCAGATCGATCAGTGTGTCTGTTAAAATCTTGGTCTCTGCACCACTGATCTTTAGTCGAGTGCAAGAGCGCCTTACGCCATTTTGCTTGCAGTTGCGACAGGAGTTTAGATGAATTAAATGGATAAAGGGGTGTGAACGTGGGTGAAGATTCGCCAAGCAAATGGTGTAAGGCACTCTACTCCCATAAAGATCAGTGGTGTAGAGAGCAAGATTTGATGCGGCAATGATTGATATAATGTGAACCTAGCCTAGTAGAAAAAAAAAGAAAGGTAGAGTAGGCTGAGGATGACAGACGGCGAAATGCCGAAATTCCATATCAAATATAGAGTGGAATAGTGTCTGGCGAAAATTTCCACACAGCAAACTGTTGTATTCTCTTTTGAAGTGAAGTTCCCTCCAATTTTTACTATGAATTTAGTGTTTCGAAGCAGATAGGGTACAGATCTTATCACATATAGTTTGTTCCACATTATGTTTTCAGAAAACTGACTGGATGATAACTCGTTTCCTTGCACTAAAAGTGCAAAAACATGTGGATATCACACTTGTAGACTCAACATAGTTACTGTTAGAGTTTACGAATGGGTTGTTTACGGATTTTTTGCATTCGTAGTGGAAAAATTCGTTGCGTCATACTGTCAGTTTTCTGAAAGCATAATGTGGAACAAAGTATAGCGGCGTACGTAATTATGAGGGTGACAACCAATGGGCAACAGCATTTAGCGGGAATGATGTCGAACATTATGCTGTTTTAGGTCATCTTTCCGTGGGAATGCAGAACTACACATTTCACAACTGTACGGTTTCTCACCAGTATGTAATCGCAAATGAAGTTGCCTGGCACCAATCTGTGAAAATGCCATTCCACAATGATCGCACTTGTATGGTTTTTCTCCAGAATGAACACGACTGTGTACTGTAAGACCACCTGCCTGTGAAAATGCCTTGTCACACACCTTACATTTGTACGGTTTTTCACCAGAATGAATCCGCCGGTGAAGCTTTAAACCACTCGATCCCTTAAACGAGGAACTACATACATCACACTTGAACGGTCTCTCGTTACTATGAACCCTGGCTAAATGGTTTTTCAAATAGTGTTTGGTAGTAAACGCAGAATCACACAACAAGCACTTGAAGAGTTTCTCTGCAACATGCACACTGAAACGAATTTTCAAGTTACCACTTACTGTAAAGCTCGCTTGACAAATGTGACACTTAAAACGTTTTTCTCCCGTATGAATACGCATGTGTTTAACTAAATCTCCTTTAGCAACAAATGCAGCCGTACACTCATTGCATTTGAACTGCTTATTCCCAATATGGTACACACGATGAGCTTTAAGATTTCCTGATTGTGAAAAAGCAGAATTACATACGTCACATTTGAAGGGTTTTTCTCCTGAATGAACTCGTTTGTGTTGAATGAACTCAAAAATGAGGAATCGCATAGTTCACATCTGTACGGTTTTTCTCTACTGTGAACTTTTTCGTGGACTCTTAATTCCCCATTAGTTTTACAGGGACTTTTCATTATTTATGAACGGGGGTGGGCCAGCGAAAATGAGTGGGGGGGGGGGGAGGATGACAGATTTTATATGAAAAGGGAGGGGTGGGGGCTAAATTTTTTTTGAAGGTCCTATCAGGTTAGGGGTCGGGGTCAGGAAAAAAAACTGTGGGAGGTATAAGTGAACGGCAAGTTATAGAATGTTAAGGTAATAAATTTATTTAGCTTAGCACATTCCACAAGGTATTAAAGTAGACCTAGTGGGTTTCGTACACTCATTTCATGAAAATGAAAATTGTTAATACAATTTTTTTAGGAGGGGGAGGGGCAAATATTTTTTGTTTGTACTGATGACGCCAATCCGCCAGCCCACCCCTGTTGATAAATAATGTGAGGTGTAGCAGTAGTTTATGATATAGGCGCCCTCTAACTGGCGAGGAAACTCGCAAGAACATAAATTTGGCAGCAAAAACTTAATTTTCGACTTGTTTACAATAAAAAAGTTAAATGTTAGAATATGTTGACATTCTTATTGCGAATTATTAAACCCAAATTCCTGGCTAAAAATTAAACATTTATTGCCAAATTCATATTCTTGTTAGTTTTCTTGCCAGTCAGAGGGCATTTCTATCATAAACTAAATACAATTGTAATCCTTCAAATGTAGACAAATATTTGTGTCTCATGTCTGCCTACATGTCAGATTCGTGTGTTTTCTGTGTGTTGGTATTTTTGGGTAGATTTGGGAAGAGGCGTGTGGAAGGGGGGGGGGTTGGGGGGAGGGGGGGGGTTGCAACCTGCTGTATAACAGCGATAAAGCGCGGCCTGCAATGAGCGTGTCACCAGATGTAGCATTTTTGATGCTACCGTAGCAATTTTTGCCCCCAAAATTGTGCGCTAGCAATAAAGGTAGCATTTCCACAAAAGGTAGCATTTTAGTAGCATTATTTAATTCGACGTGTCACACGTCGAATTAAAGGGACACCCGGCCTGCCTTATAACATTCCGCGTGCCAAATTACAGCTACGCGCAGATCATCATCCGAGCAATTACGGTGCCAAGGTCGGCTGGGGTGGTAGCTGCGTTCCTCGCATAGCTGCTGTCTCGGTTGGCTTTGTGAATAGTACAAGAGACAGAATCAAGCCAACGCTTGTGTCGTCACAAACCGAAATGATTCGTATTTTAAAATCACAATTTATAATTTTCTAGGCTAGTGTCTTATAATTTTGCTTCGGCGAACTATTGGCATAATTAATTTTAATTTTTACCGCATTAGTCTATTAGATATTAGATCTCATGGTAATTATTAGAAAATTAGTAGATGTACACACAGCAAAAGCAAATTATGGACACACAATTGCTGTTGTCTGGTTTTATATACTTTTGCACACAGAGATGAAACGTCATGATTATTGTATGCGCGCAATGCATCATTTAGTGACGGATTGTTAGTAAATAAAGTTCCATTATATTCAACAGAAAATCTCCTAGACGCCACATTTTAAAAAGGATTTTTAGCAAGGGAAAGACTAACGGTGAGGAAATAGACCTTTGGGGCCGTACTTGATTTGGAGGATCGAGAAAAATGGCGCTGGGAGGTATATCCCTTTAATGCGGTTGTGGCCAAAAAACGGAGGTAGCCGATTTACATCAGCGACATCTCAAAAACCAGCCACATTTGCTCAATTCTGATCCGACGAAATTCAAGTAGCGGGTGGGTGACTTGCAGTGCTCCAGTACACAAGGTATTATACTCTAGTTAATTTAGTTAGAGCGGTTTTAGTTCGCTAACCTCTAAAAAGGTCTCTGAGCGAAAAACCGTCGTCAAATAGTACACGATCAGTAGCTGACGTCAGTGTTTCCTCAGCGTAAAGGTGTGCGCTCAACGCCGATCATACGAAAAATTGTGGCGTGTAACTGCGCATTTCGGCAAGCCAGCTCTTCAACATTGCGGTCGGTTAGAGGCTATCGTGTACGTCAAGATGGCTCATCTCGTATGGCGCAGAACAACACAAAGTGAGTCATCACTTACCTTTGCGGTGATCTGGATGGTACACCGAATTTCTATGATTGAATCTGGACGGTACAATGAATGCGATACTCGTATAAGACTTTTGCTGTTAATTACTGCGCCATCCTCGCTGCTTTTCGGGTGCGATATATTACAGCATTTTATTACGCGCATTTGTGGTGTTGTTTCCTATTGAACAAGTGAGCAAAGCGAATGATGTCCTGTTTTCATAGTGGCGGACTAGCCAGAGGGAGGGAAGGGTGGGATATTCCTAATGGCCTCTGACTTTCAGATTTTTTAAAAATCCGTAACAGGAAGCCACTTAGTTTTAACCACAGATTTAAAATTACAAATAATAATAATAAAGATAATTATAAAACGCTAGTAAAACAAGTACTTTGCATTGAGTAGCCTAACAAAAATTGGCCATATGAAATTGCAGTGTTATATTCAATGTGGACTTTGTCACAATTTTCGTGTGAATATTTTAACTTTTGTTAATACACCTAAAAAGTGTAAATAAATTTAAAGTAGTCAACCGCACGTACCCTCGGCGCAGTACGATTTCTCCTACTCCCCCCCCCCCTCACCAAATTACCTGCTGAATTTATGAAATATGGTGTTCGACGATTTAAAAAATGTAAAAGTCTGATGAACAAGAACAACGGGTACGGGAAACTGTAAAACAACGAAGCTTTCATTTTGTTTGTTTTTTTTGTAAGAAAACAATATCAGCGTCCGATGAAAACTTATCTGGTCAGTGATTGCACACAAGATTCTGGCTCATTTGCCGTATCGTAGTAGCAAACGTTACGAGACAATTTTTTTTTAATATAATGTGCAATATAGTAGATATTCTTCAGTACACCATGCATTTAGATTTTTTAGTAGTGTCCTGTTGGTATGTCTGCCGTTCCAACTTCATGCGTCAATTACAGATATTTTTTATTCTATCATACGACACGTCAAATTACTAATGCTGTGTTAGTGCATCTTGGTTTCCTTTTGGGACGTGCCTTACTATGGCCTCAGTAATCAGTGTTGCTGATCCTCGAAAAAGTCTTTGTTTAAACGTTTTTGAATATGTTTTAATGGCTTTTCTTCGTGATTCTGTGTACTAAAAGGGCAAGAAGCAAAGGGGCAAAGGCTGTGGAGTGGGGGGGGGGGGGCGCGCGGGTTAGCTTCAACAACCCCAATGTACGGGCACCTTTGCACACCAACTTCCGACACAACCATCCACGATATTAAATTTCTTACTCTATTCTGAAATATCTCCATCAATCGACAAATGAAACAAATCTTCAAATCACCAATTCCAAAGCCATAATAGACACTATACGTAAAAGAAAACTTTTTTTCTTTCCGCCTTGCATTGTTGAACTACTCCATGCACTATATCATTATTGCGGTCGCGTGCTTCTTTATTGTCGGGCAGAGATGCGGACATCGGTAGATAAATAAGTTATCGCCTGCTTCCCTCGTGCAAAGATTTAACAATTGCTCGGGCCTGCGGTCCTCTACATTGTTAGTTCTCAGCACTCGGGAATCAATAGAGCCGTGACATTAGCCGCCATATTGGCACCAGATTAGCACCAGTATGGGTTTTGGAGGGCATAACTACAAGGTGCACTGCGTAAAAATGGAGGGAAAAACAACGGAAGAGCGGATTTCTTAGGCTTAAAATAACGTTGTTTTCTCCAACAACAAAACTCGCGCGTTTTAGGTCTAAGAAATCACTTTTCACAGCATCGGCTTCAGTATGACACCCTTCTGTTTCTCTCTGAAGTGCCCCTTGCAGCTAACCCTTTAAGACTCCAGCATAGATTTATATACGTAGTATTATTGTATATAACTCTATGCTGGAGCCCTAATGGGTTAGCTGCAAGGGGCACTGCAGAGAGAAACAGAAGGACGTCATACTGAAGCCGATGCTGTGAAGAGTCATTTCTTAGGCCTAAAACGCGCGATTTTTGTTGTTGGAGAAAACAACGCTATTTTAAGCCTAAGAAATCCGCTCTTCCGTTATTTTTCCCTCCATTTTTATCTGGTGTATCTTGTAGTTATGCCCTCCAAAACCCATAGTGGTGCCAATCTGGTGCCAATATGACGGGAAATATCACTGCTTTATAGAGCGTTGACATAACGTAGTATTATTGTGTATAACTCTATGGTGGAGCCAGTAATGGGGTTAGCTGCAAGGGGCACTGGAGGGAAAAGAGAAGGGTGTCTTACTGAAGCCAATGCTATTGACTGGATTTCTTAAGCCTACAACGCGCGTTTTTTCTTGTTGGAGAAAACAACGTTTTGTTAAGCCTAAGAAATCCACTCCCAAAGCACTGTCTTGACTAGAAATGCCGTTGTTTCCCCTTACATTTTAATCTAGTGCCCCTTGTAGTTATGCCCTCCAGATGCTATCTCGTAGGCAATGTGACGTCATTTGACGCTGCCCTATACGTAACAATCAACCATAAGTTCAAATCAGCAATCACCGTGATTTTGTTTCACGAGCGACATGTCAATCGAATCTGGAAGAACATTTCTGAAACTGGTGCAGGATGGTCAATATTAACAAAATGCCATTTATTTAACATGGATTCCTGCCGTCACAGCTGATATCACACGTAAGTTTCCGTAATATTTCGTAGCATGGTGAGACAATTTTTAAGCGTTAAGAATAAACGGTTTAAGGTTTCCACGGCGGTTTGTTTTTGATCCAAGGTACCTGCCAAGTCTAGTGCAGACATATAACTATTTCTATAGTTGTCCCCTTCTATTGATTGCTCTGCCCTTTTTAGATTAGTATTAAAAAACGCTTAAGCGTATAAAATACGGATGTAAGCCTTAAAAAACTTAAGCCTTAAAGCCCTTAAGGAACAGATATTAGAAAAAGACACGTAAGCCATTAGCGTCGCACTAATACGTGTAAAAGAACCTCCAGCGACCCAAAAAACAAGCTGGAGCTTATTTTACACGTATTGGTGCGTCGCTGATGGCTTACATGTCTTTTTCTAATATCTGTTCCTTTAGGGCTTTAAATTTTTTAAGTCTTATATCCGTATTTTATACGCTTAAGCGTTTTTTAATACTAATATCCATTATTTTTTTTCTTGTTTCAGCAAGGATAACACAGAAAATAATACTGTAATCGCCTTAAAATAACTGTTAAATAAGAGAGCATTTTCCTTGACTGATTCGTTTTATGTTGCTAAGAATGACTTGTGTACTAAATTTCATGTTTTTAGATTGATCTGTAAGAATTTGTTGCCCGAGCCCCACCCTTCGGAGGGGCCACGGGGGGAGGTGAAGGCACTTGGGGTTATTTCTTAGGGGTCCATGGCTGGTTCAATTTTTACTGTTATGAAAGAATTGTGTACCAAATTTCATGTTTCTAGCTCGATTTGCAAACATTTGTTACTCCACTTAATGATTTCTGCCCAGTGCTCTCCAATAATAATTGCTCTGCCGACAAGACTACTGCATTCACATGAAAATCGTGTTTGAAAGGCCCTTGTCGGTGTTAATATCTACATTTTAAGCTATTCAAATTGAAAATTGGTTCATTAGTTCAATCTCTAGGTGAGAGCAAAAGTTCTAGCCCATTTGGTTTTCCGTGTCAAGAATATTGTAGTTATATTAAAATAGCATGCGAAAGGCCCTAGGCCTTGTCCGTACCGACCTGTTTAGCTATAAAACTTGAAAATCGGTTCAGTGGCTCGATCTCCCAAGTGAGGGCTAAGAGTCCCAACCCCAACATTAAGGATTTCTGCCCAATGCTCTAAAATAATAATTGCTCTGCCGACGAGAATACTGCAGTCACATCAAAATCGTGTTCAAAAGGCCCTGGTCGGAGTTAATACTTACATTAAAAGCTATAGAAATTGAAAATCGATTCATTGGTTTGATCTCTAGGTGAGAGCAAAGGTTTTAGACCATTTGGCTTTCCGTGTCTAGAACATTGTAGTTACAGTAAAATAGCCTGCAAAAAGCCCTAGGCCTTGTCCATACCTACGTTTGAAGCTATAGAACTTGAAAATCGGTTTAGTGGTTCAGTCTCCAGGTGAGGGCAAAGAGTCCCAACAACAAGAAAAGCAACGTCAAGAACAACAACAACAAAAAGAAATGGCCGTACTGTGGACACCGAACGGTTCGATTGTTGTCATTAAAATTTGTAATGCAGTGAAATAGTTGCGACACGACCCAAAATACCGAATTTCGTTGGTCTATGTCAATTCTGGGCGAAACTATAGGCGTTCAAATTTTGACGGTTAACATGGAAGTTCATGCTGAGGCTTACATATCAAGACAGTATCCAGCACCACTATGTAAGCCTCAGCATGAACTTCCTTGTTAAACGCCAAACTTTGAACTCCTATAGTCTCACCCAGAATTGACATAGACCAACGAAATTCGGTATTTGGGGTCGTGTCGTAACTATTTCACTGCATTACAAATTTTAATGACAACAGTCAAACCGTTCGGCGTCCACAGCATGGCCATTTCTTGTTGTTGTTGTTGTTGTTGTTGTTGGGGCTCTTTGCCCTCACCTGGAGACCGAACCACTGAACCGATTTTCAAGTTCTATAGCTTAAAACGTAGGTATAGACATGGCCTAGGGCCTTTCGCAGACTATTTTAATGTAACTACAATATTCTTGACACGGAAAGCCAAATGGGCTAAAACTTTTGCTTTCACCTAGAGATCGAACCATTGAACCGATTTTCAATTTGTATAGCTTAAAACGTAGGTATTAACACCGACCAGGGCCTTTGAGCCCCATTTAATATGACAGCAGTATTCTAGTCGGCAGAGCAATTATTATTGCAGAGCACTGGGCAGAAATCATTAATGTACTCTTTACCCTCACTTGGAGATCGAACCACTGAACCGATTTTACAGTTCTATAGCTTAAAAACGTAGGTATGGACAAGGCCTAGAGCCTTTCGCAGGCCATTTTAATGTAATTACAATATTCTTGACACGGAAAGCCAAATGGGCTAGAACGTTTGCTCTAACCTAGAGATCGAACCAATAAACCGATTTTCAATTTGTATATCTTAAAATGTAGGTATTAACACCGACCAGGGCCTTTTGAACCCGATTTTGATGTGACTGCAGTATTCTCGTCAGCAGAGCAATTATTATAGTAGAGCACTGGGCAAAAATCATTAATGTTGCTGTTGGAACTCTGCCCTCACCTGGCCATCGAACCACTGAACCGATTTTCAAGTTATATAGCTTAAAACGTAGGTACGGACAAGGCCTAGGGTCTTTCGCATGCTATTTTAATGTAACTACAATATTCTTGACACGGAAAGCCAAATGAGCTAGAAATTTTGCCCTTACGTAGAGATCGAACCAATGAACAGATTTTCAATTTGTATACCTTAAAATATAGGTATTAACACCGACCAGGGCCTTCTGAACACGATTTTGATGCGATTGCAGTATTCTCGTCAGCAGAGCAATTATTATTGTAGAGAACTGGGCACAAATAATTAAGTGGAGTAACAAATTTTTGCAGAAGTTTTGCAGAAAACATAAATGTGGTGCACAAGTCTTAACGGTAAAAATCGAACCAGCCATGGACCCCTATGAAATACCCCAAAGTGCCTTCAGTGCCCCCCCCCCCCCTCCTGCCCCAGAACCTCCCCGTGATGCCTCCCAGGGGTTCGGGCAACAAATTCTTATAGATCAAGCTAAAAACATGAAATTGGGTGCAAAAGTCATTCTTAGCAGCATAAAACGAATCAGCCATGGAAAAGACTCTCTTATAACAGTTATTTTAAGGTGATTACAGTGTCCTTTTCTGTGTTATTCTTTCTTGCTGAAACAAGAAAAAAAAAGGGATATTAGTATTAAAAAAACGCTTAAGCATATAAAATACGGATGTAAGCCTTAAAAAACTTAAAGCCCTAAAGGAA
>JAHWFP010192829.1:128683-151000 GCA_023313725.1 Lithobius niger
GGGGGGGGGGGGTGTTGGCATTTCATACTGACACAGTTAACTGGTTGGTGGTTGCCAGATGCTGTTCTTTGTGCGAGAATTAGCAAATTTTGGAAATATATGACAACAATGTCAATGTTGAAAATTACTGTTGCTGAATTTTGTTCTTTATCCTTGTTATTTTTATTTATGTATTGCCACATTCATCTAGTAGAAACTGGACACCAATAGTAAATGAATAACGGTTGACTAACAAATAGCGTTCGGCAAACGAGAAGGTGTTGTGCCTAAAAACTAACTGGGGGGGGGGGGGGAGGTGTTATACAACCGCTGTTTGCTTATCGGCTCTAACTGATCGCAACACGAGTGATATGTTTCACGCATATTTATTACGTAAAAACTTTAAGCAGTTAGGCCTAAGCTGCTAAAGCAGTTAAGATTAACTGACTGCAAGAAGAATTGACCATGGGGGTCAGACCACAGGCTCTCCTTTATGCATCTCCTGGTATAACTCGTTTGACAGCATTTAATGTTCATGTCTTGCTTTTTTTTCCCACCTTTTAGATACCACCTACTAAATTCTACACAAAATTTCATTGTATAAACTACTAGCCGAAAGTTCCAAACAAAATTTGTACAGAGGGTAGATCTGCTGAAATTGCTATCATGACGGAACAGGAAGAAAGGAAAGGTAAGATTTATTTTTAAAAACTCACAAAACTGCTAAATTTATCACTACTTCTTTAACATTGAGCATCTTCATAATCTCGTCAAACAGCTCGGCGACCAATTACACCAAAAATAGCAGTTTCCACCAAACGTGACGTCATTCGTCAATTGTTGAGCGGGGGAAAACGGGGCCAATGTTTTTAAGAACGTATGCTCAGCATAATAATGCTCACCGTCAGAGCTGTGTTGCCGTGCGTGTCTTTTCCTCACAGTGCTAAAGCAGTTCGCTAAAGCCCTGTTTCTTTTTTCTACAATTAGCTGCAATTTACAGTGCTGCATGTAGCGGACACGTCTCTCCGTGCGTTTCTTTTCCATCGAGCAGTTTAGCGAAACAAAGAGTATGGATCGCGAGTTTAACGTCAAACTGCGGGTAAATAATCGGGATAGGGTCAGTGCATATTGCTGAATAAGGTCGTTGACTGTTCACCATACTCGTATTTCGCTAAATTGCTCGATGGAAAAGAAACGCACGGTCTTCCTCCTTTCCTCCATACTCTCAGAGTGACAGGCTGCAGCATTTAGCGCCGTCTACCATTCTTTAGTTTATGGTAGCACTTAATTTCAACAGGCGTGGAAAAGTTCCTCTTGGGCGTCACTTTCACAGGCAACAAATTTCATCACTCTGGAGGTAATGTCTTGAGGTACCCCAGGGCCTTCCAAGTTTCACATTTTACAGCAGTGGGCGGAACGGCGTAAAAGGCAAAAATTATTTGTCTGTTTTACAATCTAATTTGTAAGATTATCTCATTCGATTCTCTCAAAACTACGTTAACATGCCGTAATTACAAAGAATTTTATCGTTCTTAAAAAATGTAGGAGTAATTTAGCATCGAAAATTGGCCAAAATGGCATTTTAGGAAATTTGGGGGCCATAACTACTATACTTGTATTACTGCGCAAAAAAAATTGTTTTGGGCAATTACAGCTACCTTGATCTAGTTTCAAACGAGATGATTTAATTTAAAACCAGTCAAATGATCATTTTTGCCTTTTTCACCGTTCCGCCCATTGCCGAACAATGTTAAACTTCAAGGCTCTTGGAGCACATTGAGACATGACCCCAAAGTGATGCCCAGGACCAATTTTTCCACGCCGGCAATGAGGAATTCCAAAAGTGGAACCACTGGCATCCTTTTAACTGCTTCTCCCGAGCATGTGGAGTCCCAAACTCTCCAGTAAATCATTGATTTTATGTAATCATGTCTGTTCCAAGTTTTTGCCTATAGTATTCATGAAAATGATTAATCTGATTGAGGCCGTGTAGCATAGGTTTACGAAGGGCCTCCTGGGTATGCGTGACGTTGCCTACCGGGACAGACTTGAAAAGCTTGATCTGAAAGTTTTGGAGCTGAGAAGAGTTAGATTTGACTTAATATTGGCATTTAAAATCCTCCATAATTTGATATCTGTAGATCTTCCGTTCTTTGATTTCCCTGATTGTCCTATCAGCACACGAGGGCACAACTGGAAACTTATTGTTCCGGCCTCTCCTCTTGACTGTCGCCGGAACTCCTTTGCGGTTCGGATTGTCCCAATTTGGAATTCTCTGCAGGCCAGCACTGGAAATGCAACAACAATTTCGGCTTTCCGTAGAATGTTGGAATCTAAACCATTACACAGATCTCTTTAAGTAACCACTTCTGGCAAATCCCTAACTCTATTGCTCTTTGATTAAAACCATTACTTGCCAGGAACGGTGTAAGTGGTTCCCCAACCCTTTCGACCTCCTTCCACTTACCGGTGGTACATTTTTATTATATTATTATAAAATTTCGTTGTTTTTTACAGAAACTATAACACAAAAATTACCAGTTTTGAACACTGTAAAACCCGCCCGTGGATGCATAACAGACGAAAATCACAAAGCGCCAAGTTGTAATGTCACCATCAAATGCAGTAATGAAGAATTCAGTATATCTAGGGATAAGTTGTGTAGATACAGTGAGAGGTTGAGACTTACTTCGCAAGATGTTGAACCCGGACAGGATTGGGAAATCAACATGAACGGTGTTCCAAAAGAAACCCTGCAGAAGCTGCTTGAATTTGTGGAGAAGAACGGTGACATCAAAGTGTTCAGTAGCTTGTTCCCTGGATCTATAATTAATCTGATTTCCTTGGCACACTCACTGGAGGTAAGGCTGAATTTTGGGCAACTTTTGGATTTGTAAAGAACGGTCAGTTTGTTCATTGGCTTGGCCATTGGAGCTGTGTTTGGTCTTATTTCGGTAATGGAGAATAGTATTAATTTAGACAAGTGATTATAGTGTCTGCGGCCTATCTTGAGTTCTCCGCAGAACGAACACGGATAATCGATTGTACGTTTTCAATAGCAGAGTGCCTTGTTGATGTCCAAGATGGTTACAAAAACAATGGCGGCCATCGATTAAAACCACCCCCTCCAGGAAGACGTAGCAAAATACTTGCAGGACTCAAGGTACACCGCGCACACAATAATTTATCAAGAGTAATGATGACGTCAGTGTTCAGTGTCTGGCCCACTGGAGCTATGTTTAGTCTTAATTTTCCTTGGGTGCAGAGATAAAGGCTGCATTTATGCAAAGGGTTAATCTGTAGAGTGATGGTGACGTCAGCCTTGTCTCGCACGGTGTGTTGTTGAAAAAGGCGACGGACGGACAGTCGTTGCTTTAGTTTTCTCGGCCGTTTCAGATGTATCAGAAGACTTAAAATGTCCGGTAAGGCCCTGCAATTTACTGATTTCGTTTACAGGGATATACCTCCCATCGCCATTTTTCTCGATCCACCACATCAAGTACGGCCCCAAAGGTATATTTACATACCCGTAAGTCTCTCCCTTGCTAAATAACCGTTTTAAAATGTGGCGTCTAGGAGATATTCTGTTGAATATTAGGGGACTTTATATGCTTTGCGCGCCTACAATGACCTTGAAGTTTTATCTGTGAGTGCGCAGTAATGATTTTAATCGTTTGCTAGTAATTAAGAGATCAAAAATCTAAAAGGCTAAATGCAGTAAAAATAAAAATTAATTATTCCAATAGATCGCCGAAGCAAAATTATAAGACACTAGTCTAGAAAACTATAAATTGTTGTTTTTAAAACACAAAAATCGTTACGGTTTTTGACGACACTATCAATGCGTTCACGCTGGCTGGACTATTAGGCACAATGCCAACTGAGACAGTAGCTACGTTTTTCGCTGCGAGGAACGAAGCTACTGTCTCAGTTGACCTTCGCTATGGTAAATATGCGGACGTGATCGTCGCGTCGCTGTTATAAGACAGGCCGGATGTTGCTTTAAGCTTATTTAATTTGTCTTCATATTTTCCAGATGAAGGACTTGAACTACACATTTGACATAATTCACGAGATCTTTAAGAATTTTTTAAGAGGTAACATTTAAGACCTGCACATTACTACCAGTAGGCCATAACGTTAGCTAAGACCCTGCATGTTTCCACATTTTGTCACAGTACTTTATTTTTTTTTTTGGGGGGGGGGGAGGGGTGAGGGGAAATTGTGAAAGTTCATATTTTTTAAAAGGGGGGGGGGGGATGGTAAAGGGGTAAGAAATTAAGATTAGTTTTTAACTTTTTTCTCTCGTATGTTCTAGATGAAGGCAGTAGAGACATCTTTATTTACCGTTATTCTCGAAGGCCCGAGCTGCTACACCTTCCTGACCTATCTCTGGGATTTAGCACAGCAGTTAAAGAATCTTAGTGCTATAGGCAATATAGTGCGGTTCACTCACCAACGTCTAAACGAGGTTGTTTCGAGAGGAATTTACAAGGACATGACGTGGGACCAGGTGTTACAACTGATGGATGGAGCGGTTAGGGACCGCCCTTACGATGAATTGTGCGCCGCTATTATCCTGTGGCTCAAACAGGACCGCTTGAAAAGGGACCATGCCTTGACCGTCGCTCAACACTTAGACTGGAACAGATTGTCATCGGACTTCATCTGCAAATGTCTTTTTACCGAACCTTTGTTTCGTCGCATTCTGAAACTCACCTACGTCCATAAGCTTTGGAATCTACCACCAATTCTCGTATCTGCTGTAAGTGTTTCTGCACGAAAAAGGGAATATAGGGGGATTAACATTAAATTTTATACTGGGTGTGTGAAAGCTATGGTCATAAACTAGAATACCGGCTTTAAGCCTGACACAAAAGAGAGTACACGTGACACTCATGCTGTGGCGATCGGAAAAAACAGTTAGATTTATTTCAAGAACAGTAACTCCAATCAAAAAATTTGGAATAGCAAAGTTGTTCAGAACGACATTTACATAAAATATATTACCATCAATTTTTTTCGTAGATGCAACGGTTACGCGTAAAAATCTGAATAAAACTTTGAAATACTTGTTGTGGGCAATCTGAGAACATATATAGTACTACATTCAAGTCTGTAACCTTTGACCTAACATAGATAAAGGAATGAGGTTTGAACCATTCGAAAGGTGCAATTAATACCTTTCAATTGCTTTAAAATGCATTTAACTATCTTTATTAGGTCAAAATTTATAGACTCAAACGTAATACTCTATATGTTTACTGTACAGCTGCATTCGTACTATTACTTTCGACTCTCTAAATTTTACCAAAGCTAATGTATGAATGCAATTTGAATCGTTCGAATGGTATTAACCACTCCTTTTGAACGCTTCTAACCCCTCACGTATAACTAATCTTAACGCGAAAGGTCACAGACTCAAGTGGAATACTATAATTTAGGGATAAATGTTAATTTACAGATGTTTTATTACATAGAGGTTTGAACTTAGCTGTTATTTACTTAATTAAACAAATACTTTATTAACGCCGTAGACTATGGACAGTGTATAATTGCCAGAAAGCTACACCTGAAGAAATACATTGTGGTGCTTCCCATTCCAGCACATGTTATTGAGGAAACATACAAAAACTTCTCCGAAAACTAGGAGCTTTTTGCACAGCTGGCATTGATGTGCATGTGGAGCTGCCAATAGTACAAGCAACTGTGTATAGCCAAGGAAGATAAATGGTGTAAAAACTGCAGGCTGGAGCTCCAAACTACAACGTAAACTAAAGTAATCACAAGTGGCGGCTACTGTGGTTGCCTGTTCGAGTAAAGATAGTGTAGCTTCCATTATGTCAAAAGACTCGAGGAGAAGCCCCATACTAACGGCATCGGACAACTGTCTGATCTGCATGAAACTAGGAGGAATTGAAAGTTCTGCACTCCTTCTAGAAACTAGGGTTTAATGAAGATAAGAAACGAGCGCTCCTCCTCAATTATTCCAGTGTGTTGACTCAGCTTTTGTACAAGAAATCTGGTAGCAAATGAATTGAAATGCCGTACAAACGGTTTCATCGTTTTCAAACTACGCTTTGATTCACTTAATGTGATAAGGTATGATCCTGATGATGACTGTAGTGCTTTGGCCAGTAACATTATAGAAGAAATTCTTCTTGATATGGTGGAGGAGTATTTTGCTGCAGGGAGGGCTACTTCGCTCTGAAGTTGCTGCATAAAGAAATGAGTAGATCTGAATTGTGTGACAAGTTGCCGATAAACTGCTTACGGCTAAATACTGCAATACTGAAACGCTTTTCCTCTTTGCTGAAAGCGGAGCAAGTTTTCCGAAATGAAGTACTTTTAGTCTCTTCCACCTACATGAAAGACATGGTAAAATCATCTTTGGTGGGCATTGCTCCTTCAGTAAAATGCCTAATTCTGTCAAAAGCAGTACCGATATGTCGTCGGTAATAGCTAAGCAAGGAAATTGCCAGTAGTTTACTGTAGCTGGAATTCAATAAAGTTCCTAAAAGGTCTCATCAGGTTTGACCCATCTCGTGATGGCAATGCGGGGAATGAACGGAGAACCGTAACCATTACTCAACTCATAACCTCCAATAGAGCAGCGTCAAGTGACGTCATATTGGCTACGAGATAGCATCTGGAGGGCGTATATAGCTACAAGGTGCACTAGATTAAAATGAACGGAAAACAACGGCACTTCTAGTCAAGACAGTACTTTAAGAGCGGATTTCTTAGGCTTAAAAGAACGTTGTTTTCTCCCAACAAAAATCGCGCGTTATAGGCTTAAGAAATCGTCTTAATAGCATTGGCTTCGATAAGACGACCTTCTTTTTGCCCTCCAGTGCCCCTTGCAGCTAACCTAGTTACTGGCTCCACCATTGAGTTATACACAATAATAAGTTTGTGTCACTGCTTATAGGCAGACAAAAAAAGAAACGAATGCCATTGTCATTATACCTTGGGCTTGTTGCCATTAAAGGGCCATTAACACCCATTTTGACGTGCATGCATTACTTTTGGATCATTTACACAATAACTAAACACAAGAATTGCGGTAAGAATACGTTACATCCGTCCGATACAACAATTTAATTATTGCGTCACCAAAACACGACATGGAGACCGCCATTGTTTTGCTGGAACGCGCAGAAATTAATGCCGACTGATGTTACTCTTCGATTTCGCCTAACAGCCGATTGAGATAGCTCTATTGGCTGTGAGAGCTCGAGCGCCTGACGGCACAGTTGTAGTGGCCGTCGGACGCTTGAGCTCTCGCAGCCAATAGAGCTATCTCAATCGGCTGCGAGTTGAAATCGAAAAGTGACATCTGTCGGCATTAATTTCTGTGCGTTCCAGGAAAACAATGGCGGTCTCCGTATCGTGTTTTCGTGATGCAATAATTAAATTGTTGTATCAGGACGTACGTAACGTATTCTTACCGTAGTTCTTGTGTTTAGGTATTGTGTAAGTGATCCAAAAGTAAACCATGCATGTCAGAATGGATGCTTTACTTTTAAGTTTTGTAGCCGTTTTGCAGTATGACAGTTTTTTTGCCAAGTTGGTTCATTGGCAATGTGTCGTACAATTCAGCCCTCCTACACATTTCTTCATGTAGCAACTTCAGAACGAAGTATTTCTTCCCCGCTGCAAGATCCTCCTTCACCATACCAAAAATTTTTCTAGGATCTTACTGGACGAAGCTCTACAATCATCTTCAGGATCATAGCTTTTCACATTAAGTGAATTGAAAGTGTGGTTGAAATAGATGAAACAGTTTGTAAGGCATTTCAATTCATTTGCTACCAGATCTCCTGTAGAAAGCTGATTCAACACAGTAGACCCCGGTAGCCCCTAATAAGTTTTTTTTTTGCAATTTTACTGAAAAAACTTACGATTTTTTAATGATTTTGCACTGTAATTCCGTGAAAGTTGTGTTTTGCGAGGGGTCAGGAAAATTTAATTGTTTTACTTTTTGTGTGATGGGGTGTCGGTCTCCAGCCTTTGTTTTTATGAATGGGAGGGGGTCTCCACTGGACTCATCTTGCATGGCAGAACCTACTTTTTTTTGGGGGGGGGGGGGGGGGGGCCCCCCACGGAGCTCCCGCATCGTGTGGCAAAACTGCTGGTTTTTTTTAATAAGGGGGGGCCTCCACTGGTCTCCCGCCTCTGGTTCCCTATTTTGAAGTTACACCCATTTTTGAAGTTTGTGTTAAAATCGTTCTAAGACGCAACTACGCATGGAGTGTTGCTTCCTTGTAGATTTAAAACTATTAAACCAACACTGATTGTTGCAGGGTTGACGAAAAAAACGTGTGCTTTTTAAGCAGCGAATAAAAAATTGTCATTCGGGTCTATTTTTTATGGTTGTGTTTTAAGTTTTACCTTGCTCGTTTCTTTTGTCCCGTAAAATTGTCGGCTTTTTCTTCCGTTTTGTTTCCCTTCAGCCACTAAAATGCCTTTATTTATGTCCATTGCCAGCAACTGTCTAGCCGCACACACCGTCATGCTGAATGAATCGTCACGTGGTTTCTCCTAGCATTCCTGACTGGTGAATGGGAGAAATCTGTTTATGCTCCAAACGCTATAACAGCTATATCTTGTTTTTCAGTGCCAGAGGCAGTATTTTATCTTAGTTTGCACCAAAAGTTTTGTCGTGGGTAGGGGCTACCATCTAGTGGCCGAAACCAACATTAACTCAAAAATTGGCGTTTATCTGGTTTTGCATACATGCTCCTCACTTGTCAAACATAATGGCTACAGACTCGCAGAAACGTTAAAATCTCCTATATATGTTAATAAGCTTAGGTGGGGCAAGCAAATTCATCATTATGCACTACAATGAAAGAGGGTGTATAATGAAAGAGGGCGAGCGACCGACAATGTCAAAAAACAGATGTGGCCTGTAACAATCGACATATTGCATTAATAAAGCTAGCTCTTAAGAGCCGAGTTGGTTGAGTGACAATCACTGCATGCACAACCGTTGTTGGGTTTGTTGGGCTTGGCATCAGAACAGAGAAACGTCCTCCATTGAAAATAAACATTTACTTTCATAACACAATTCAGCAGGGGTTCAAAGAGGGAGCAGAGATGGGGATATTCAGACCACACAATAGGGGAAACCGGGGCCCACTACAGTGTTACGCTCAGGTATGCGGGAACCAGCTAGCTGGGGGTACAGCTAGTTTTTTATTTCTGCTGAGGGTTATGCGACACTTTTGCATTATGTACAAGACCCACTGCTGACCTGCTTCTATCAACTTGCCCCATTAGCTCACCCAGTAAAGGCGTCATCGCCAACTCAACAGATAAGCCCTTGGACCCAGGTTTGATACCCACGACTGCCTTTACCAAGTAAGGATATTTTTCGTCACTAACAATAATAATTTATAAAAAAAATGCCAACTGAGAAATGCCAAAGGAAATCGAAGCCAAAGCACCAAAATCAGTGATCCCCACATACAAGGTTCCCACGAGAGACAAGATTCAAAGTGAGCCTGCTTAAAAATGGACTCGTGTTTAAAGATTTAGAATTGTCAGGTTTGGGGTGTACTTATCAGGTCAATAATCCCCGCTTATCAATTCCGAGAAATTATTCTTGACACCCTTGGCCTGATCAGAGATGCCACCAGAATAAGGGATTTGCCCTTTTTCTTGGGACCTAGCCTATATGGACTCGGTTCTGGGTTTCCATCTTGTCTAGTATCTTACCCCAATGTGCTAAAGTAACATTTCGCACAATACAACTTCCAGTCTGTCAAAAAAAATTGGGGAACACAAACTACCATTTCACAGCTATGGGAATACCACTTCTGGTCTGACCTTGGATTAATGACTACACTTTCGTTACGGGATAACTCACTTGCTAGACTTACCGTTCAAGCAACGCGTGCAAAACTACGGACAGAGCATGGACAGAGATTCTCGTTTCTCAATTTTGCCACGAGAGCGCAACCTGCGGAAAAGACGGTTGAGACACGTGACCAGCACCTGCCTGAGAGCGTAGTTAAATAAAGCGCTATTGAACCGGCGGCCCTGTCAGCGTTTCACTTTCATTATAAACACGGCAAGTTCAGCGTACAAACATAATGCACCATGCATGTGTGGTTTGCCGCACTGTCTGGAATCAATCTATCAGCCGCCGTGAGTGCACGACACCACCATCTTGGATTTTCCCGGAAATAGAGGTGGTGAAGCTTTAGTTCGTAGTCGCTTCCTACAGACGGCGCAGCATGTTTTGATCGCGCGAGCTATAGACGGAAAGTTGCGCAGATTTCGGAGAGAGCGAATAGGGCTTGGTCTGACAAGGTGGGCAGGGATCAGCCTATTATTTCATACCACATGGTAGATACTCCTTCCGGCCTGGCGAAATGGCTGGCTGTTATTCTCTTAGATGTGTTTATTACACTTTTTCCACATTTGTTAATATCACTTAAATTAGTTAGATACTAACTCTGCACGCACTAGGATTATTTTTTATTATTTTGATGACGTTGAATGGGGTATGCGAATATTATTACTTGGGAGTCGAGCAGACGATTATTTAAGGCTTTAAATTCGAGGATTTAAGTGTTTTATGGTATTTTCTTTAAAAGTTCTTTCAGTGTATGAGGATAAGTAAACTACTGTACTACGATGGCCAGGTTCTCGCAGGTTCTCTAGGATGTTTGGTAGAATGTTCGGTGCGTAGATGTACCCGAACATCCCGTTCCAATTCATCCACTAAGCTGCCCAAGCGGCAGATACGCATAAACCTCATGAGCAGTCTTCCTAACATTGTCAGGATCCGTAGAGTTGTCAGTTTTCGTAAGCAAAAAGCTCCAGGATGGGTTCTTGGTCGTACCCAAGTAAAATTGCAAGGTCCTCACAGGGCACTGGAGTCTTTCCTCTTCGGGACCTGTGAGGGAACGAAGAGCAGGAAAAGAGGACTTCGAAGCTTCAGACGGACCTTGGGTCTTTGCACGAAAGGAAGCCCGAGAAATGAGCCTGACCGAATTGCTGTCAAAGCGAAGATGTGCTTCCTCCAACTACTGACATTCAGTCCATCCCACTGGAAAGTTCTCATTGAGGCAAACTATTCAGTATTCGAAATTTGTGCTGGTGTGAGTGTTAGACCGATAAATTCGAAAAGGTGTACATTTTATTTTCAGGCTTCTACGAAAACAATTCGGTCAGCAATGATTGTTGGGTGATTGTTCGTGTGATGGTTTTTCACCAATATCACAATATTAGACAGGCATAAACAAAATTCGGAAAATTTACTTTTTTCGTACACATTTTCGCATATTGCAGCCTTCTAATTTCAGAAGAGATGACTAGACTACACTCAAAAAGACAAACTAGCACACTGCCTCTTTATATGAGGATAGACGTCTTATCCAAATGCCAAAATCGTTAGGTGGTTTGGCATTTGGATACGATTCGTCTACTCTCATTAAAAAGATTACGGTGTTTTGGTTTGAGAGGTGAATAATCTTCCCCTCTCGAAGCAGAAGGCTACAAATGTGAGAAAATCTCTGGAAGAAAACTAATTAAACTGAATTTTTTTTAGGCCTGTTTTTGTAGTCGATACTGATTGTAAAATCGTGATATTAGTGAAAAACACCTCGAGCACAATCGCGCAACAAGGAACGTCCATCAACAATGGACTGACTGCTACAGTAGAGCTCCGTGGAGGGCTCAACAGGAACCAATGAGCGAGTCAATAACTTGTTGATTTCAGTAAATCATTGTAGCCTTAAGTACGCAACACTATTTTGTATTAGAATATAAACAAGAACTCGTTTGATATATTATAATGTAGGTTTAACTGATCCGAAGTCAAAACAGCAAAGGAACACAAACATTCCTATAAGGTTTCAGATACTACAGTGTTGCTGTACTTAGTCCACGTGAAACCTTACTGCTGTAGTCAAATGTTTTTGCCTTTTTACTTTCGCCCACGATAAATCATCAACTAATGATTGGTGCCATGTTTAAAAACTAATCGTCTTAGTGTGCTTGGCACTGCTCTACAGGTAATTCAGGTTCGGGAGTCCATGGGAACCTGGAAATGTCCTGGAAAGTAATGAAATTCCATGCCTGGAAAAGTGCTTAAAAATCTTGAAAAATGTTATTTGTATCATCAGTAGGGTAATGAACGAAAAATAGACTAAACTGGAGAACACTTGAAAGGTTTAGTCAAGAAAGTAGTCGAGAGAGTGTAGCCTTACATTATTCTTTCTTTATTTCGGCATGAAAAAGTTTTGAAATTTGGGCTCTGGCTTTAAAGCGTGCGCGGCCTATCTTGAGTTCGCCGCAGAACGAACACAGATAATCGATTGTACGTTTTTGGCAGCAGAGTGCCTTGTTGATATCCAAGGTGGTTACAAAAACAATGGCAGCCGTCGATTAAAGCCGCTCCTTCCAGGAAGACATAGCCGCTCATAAAATACTTCCAGGACTCGAGATACGCCGCGCACACAATAATTGCGCAATTGCTGGAAACAGCAGTAAGGCTCACGTATACTACAGTACAACACTGCATTATCTGACAACTTATGGGAAAGTTTGTTTTCCTTTGCTGGTTTGACTTCGCATCAGTGAAACGTTACCTTAAGCATCAAACGAGTTCATTTTTGTTTTCTGATTCTTGCTGCTTTTGTGTACTGTGCCATGCAGTTTAGATTAGCTTGTTTTATATGTTTTGTGGTCTTTATCAACTTCTTGCAGCTGGCGTTTGCTGATTGCATTGATACATAATAATGATGTTTTAAAACAATCAGTGCGGTTCTTAAGAACTCACTAACCTCTGCACCGCTTGACTAATTAGAAAGGGCACATTTACAAAGCAGAACCTGTAAAATGAGCTAAGAACCAGCATTATACGACAGATAGTTTGATCTGGCCAGAGTGTTGTAGAGTAGAACTCGTGCCAACAACAAGAACAAACCAAAAACGAATTTCATGGTTTCAGCTCTGGTCCAGATTTGCTTTGGTGGATTTTCATGATCTTTTATATGCTTGTTGACCAAGTCCCAACAGTTTTAACTAACTATTACGTTTTAAAGGGATATACCTCCCAGCGCTATTTTTCTCGATCCTCCACATCAAGTACGGCCCCAAAGGTCTATTTCCATTACCGTCAGTCTTTCCCTTGCTAAAAATCCTTTTTAAAATGTGGCGTCTAGGAGATTTTCTGTTTAATGTAATGGAACTCTATTTACTAACGACCCGTCACTAAATGATGTATTGCGCGCGTACAATAATCATGACGTTTCATCTGTGTGTACATCTACTAATTTTCTAATAATTACCATGAGATCTAAAATCTAATAAACTAATGCGGTAAAAATTAAAATTAATTATTCCAATAGATCGCCGAAGCAAAATTATGAGACACATAGAAAATTATAAATTGTGATTTTAAAATACGAGAATCATTTCGGTTTGTGACGACACAATCGTTGACTTGATTCTGTCTCGAGTACTATTCACAAAGCCAACCGAGACAGCAGCTATGCGAGGAACGCAGCTACCACCCAAGCCGACCTTGGCACAGTAATTGCTCGGATAATGATCTGCGCGTAGCTGTAATTTGGCACGCGGAATGTTATAAGGCAGGCCGGGTGTCCCTTTAAACTTAGTTATTCATCCAGTGAGTATGGCTCAATGGTTAAGGTGTACGATTTTTACTTACAACATCGTGAGCTCGAATCCCGTCTCAAGCATGACAAATGGTTATTACGAGCTAACCATACGTAGGATGGTTTTTATAAAGCAGATAAACTGTTATGACACTCGTCCCTTTAGAATAATCCATGTGAACAAATTTACCACCTAAGTTATAAACCAATCTAAAATTGACCTTTTTCTTTTTCAGTTATGCCAATTCAAGAAGTTCCGTCATCATACCTTAGCCCTCGAAAAGCCTGGTTTGACGAAGCAGGTGGAAGGCGAACTAATAAGGAGCAATTTCTTGATGGCCTGGGCGAACAACGTGCTGATCGACCGTTTTAATCCACCTTGCAAATACGGGTTCTGCTCTCAGGAGCATACAGTAAGAAGGCCTGCTCTTCTGATTGTTGGTACAACACGCTTCAACTCGTTAGCATATCAAGTGTATAAGGTCAAGTCCAGAACATGGCTTCTGCCTGTTGATGTAAGTAAATTATTCACAATTTTTCAAAAGTAACTATGACAGTAAGGAAGCGTTGACGCAGTGATCGTGCAGTTCAATCGCATCGGCTAGTCTAGCAGCTAGTACGAAATATTAACAATGGATTTTGGCGAAAGAGTATATATTCTAGCTACTAGAATCTGGTAAGAAATGTCGACATAGCGAAAGTAGCACGGGTTCTCAGACTGACATGTCTGCCACAGATTTCACTTACAGAATCTTGCTGATGCATACCAACGCCATTTTTCTCGATCCACCACATCAAGTATGGCCCCAAAGTTCTATTTACTTTTACCATTAGTCAATCCGTTGCTAAAAATCCGTTTTAAAATGTGGCATTTACGAGATTTTCTGTTGAATATTGGAACTAATTTAATAGCAATCTGCGATTATATGATCCTTTACACGTTACAATAACTATGACGTTTCATCTCTGTGGGTGCAAGCACTAATTTTTAATTGCTGCTAATAATTTCCGTGAGATCAAAAATCTTAAGACTAATCCAGTAAAAATTAAAATTATTTATGCCAATAGATCGCTGAAGCCTGACAAAGTGTGATGCTAAAATACGAAAATCTTTCCGGTTTGCGACGACACAATTTTTGTGTTCATGCTGTTTCGTCTAGTACACACAAGGCCAACTGAGATAGTACTGCATTCCTTGTAGTGAGGAACGCAATGCAGTACCCTTGTATTACTCCGCAGAGTCTCGTGAAACGGTGATTTTTGTGTTCATGCTGTTTCGTCTAGTACACGCAAGGCCAACTGAGATAGTACTGCACTCCTCGTAGCGAGGAACGCAACACGGTACTATCTCATTTGACCTTGTATTACTAAGCAGTCTCTCGTGAAACGGTGCGATGGTAACGTGTGCGGATGGCGATCTGCACATGGCTAGGCAGGCGGAATCTCCCATTAAAAATACACATTCACGTATGTTTTAAGTTTTCCTTAGTTCAAACGTTTGCAGTTATCAACCGATTTTCGTTCAGTTCTTTAGCTTAGTATTGTTTGAAGATTCTCTTCAAATTTCAAGTTTACCCTGCTGTTCTACTACGCTTAAAAATAGAACCATTAAAAAGGGCACCAGGATAATTTCCAACATTGTGAGGTGCACTGCGGCCGACTTCCTGTAGAATTATTCATGTTCAGTCTTATACAACTTATCTTTAATCCTGTTTGCCTCGCCTTGTTTTGTACCCATAGTGTGGTATTTTTTAAAATTGACTATTATTATCAACAGGCAAATAATGCGCACAAACCGATAACAAGTATATGAAAAATTTTAAAGAATTTGTCGACCAATCAGAATCGTCCCCTACGACAAAGAGGAGACAAACTTTGCTATCTGGTGCGATGTCCAAAATCATTACTGTTGGACGAAGTTAAAGGCCCCTACACACCAAAACGTCACCGTGTCCGTTGTCAGGCTCTGGCAAAGCAACTCTGCAAAACTGAGAACCATGCCACACCTGTCTGCCAAGAACGCTCGCTGACCTCTAAATTATTCCCACCTCCCCCAAGTAAAAGGAATGTAATCGTCCGAATGCAGAACTGTTGGTACGCGTTGAAATGGGGTCATTCTAAATTCTAAAAACAATTTGTGCGAGTGCTTTTATTGTTACTAGCAAGAATTTGAAGGGTCGGGGAAGAGAATTTGTGACTTGAGACCCATACTGAAACATCTTGCATTCGTTTAGTTCAGTCTTAGTTTATAGAGGACGCCATGTGTTTTATGTTGGAATTTCTACTCAGTTTTCAGCCTAAAATTAAACTAAACGAAACTAGCTTGTATTTAATTATTATTTAGTGTAGCTTAGTTGTAATTTAGTTTACTTTAAATTTGGGCTGAAAAATGAGCAAAAATTACCAGATGGAACCCGTGGCCCCCTCCGAACACTCGGATGGAACTAATAGGAATGAATGTTAACACGTTTCAATATGGAATTTTCAGTGACAAATTCTCTTCCCCCAACCCTATAAATTCTTGCTACTAGTTATGTGCACTTATTTTTAGAATTATTCTTTTCAATTTTCGGTAGTTTTCGATGGTCGGTTGTGCAGCCGCCATCTTTGCCTCAAGTGCCAAGAGATTTACAGGTGTGGCACTCAGCATTTTGACTGGCTGACGGGCAAGTCCACCCCTCCTTAACCGGAGGAATATGAATTTTTTTTGAAAAAAGTTGGACATGTGCCCGCAAAATGCATTTTGAGGGAATCGGATGATGGACATGACTGGCAAAACGGTGTGGTGCAGTGGCGGAACAAGAACGCTTCGGGCCCGTGCGCAGTTTACCGAAAGGGCCCCAGCCCAATGGAAGAACAATTACAAAAAATGTGAAAAAAAAACATTTTTTTTTCTTTGTTTCCTTCCTACCTTAAAGCAACATAGCGCCTGTCTTACAACAGCTACGCGCCGATCGCATCCGCGCATTTACGATTGTCAAGGTCAACTGAGACAGTAGCTTTGTTCCTCACAGCGAAAAACTAAGCTACTATCTCAGTTGGCATTGCACCTAACAGACAAGCCAGCGTGAACAACACATTGTGTAGTCACAAACCAGAATGATTCTCGTATCTTAAAATCGCAATTTATAATTTTATAGACTAGTGTCTTATAATTTTGCTTCAGCGATCTATTGAAATAATTAATTTTAATTTTTACTGCATTAGTCTTTCATAATTTTGATCTTATAGTAATTATTAGCAAACAATTAAAATTACTACTGTGCACACACACATAAAACTTCAAGGTCATTGTAGGTGCGCAAAGGATCATATTCGTTCTGGAAGAACGTAAATAGTTCCCCAATATTCAACAGAAAACGCCACATTTTAAAACGGATTTTTAGCAAGGGAAAAGTCGTCAACGGACTCCACGACTTACCTTACACAGAGCGCCTGAAGGTATTACGACTACCAACTCTGCTTTACAGGAGATCAAGAGGGGACTTGATCTTTACCTATAAGTGCTTACGTGATTCAAGCAACATCGCAGCAACCTGGTTCACACTCAGTGAGGGCCAACCCACCAGGAACAACGGAAAAAAGCTTTTCCAACGGCGATGTAACTCGCGGGTGCGCCAACTCTCCCTACCATTCCGGGTTTGTTCCCTATGGAACAGACTCCCTGCCGATGTTGTACAGGCACCTTCTGTCCTATGCTTCAAAAGACGCCTAGACGCCTACTTGCCTGGTGTCTTAGACCCGTACCACTACAAGAACTGGTAAACTCCTTCCCAACGCGAAAAGCTATTGAGCTTCCTGTTGGTGTAGATTCAAGTTCAAGTTCAAAGACTAACGGTAAGTTAATAGACCTTTGGGGCCGTACACTTGATGTGGAGGATTGAGAAAAACAGCGCTGGAAGGTATATCCCTTTAAACCTTCTTAATGCATGATATTTTATTTGCGTAATAATTGCTCGAAAGTCCACTCTGCAATCTTACTGCTTAGCAAAACACATCAATCGTTGCTGCGATGTCCAGTTTTGTATCGTGACGGTTTTCTTGAGGTAGCTTTGAGGCTGCTTTGCTCCGCCTATTCATGGTGCAGCTAAACTGATTATTATTTTGTGATTGCTGGCTACTGCCTTAATGGCTTTTTGTGGGTTTGTGGCTTTTTAGTTTAAATTCATCTGCAATTCTACATTCTGATTCTGAACTGGACTGCAGGGCCCCTCGTAAGCCAGGGCCCATGTTCAGCTGAACACCCTGATGTCAGCCCCTGGTGCGATGCGGCATGGCCTTTAAACATATTTCTGAGGACTTGTTTCTTGTTTTTTGGAAAATCTTTCTAACCAAGATTTGCAAGGCCGCGTAAATCTTGGTAAAATCTATGAATTGTCTTTGCTTGTTTTGGGCTGTAATGATTGTAGTTGGTTACGTATGCGCCTACTGAATTGCTCGGTAAGTTTTCCATGTTCAATCTGCCACTGACCGTCCTGACAAATATGCGATATCGTAGGAGGGAAAACGTTAGTTTTTACAGCCAAGACATCTTTGTCTTTATGTTGTCCTTGTGGCACAGTGTTGCGTTGTATCAAGTAAAAAAAGAAGTTACTGGTAACAAGCTTAGTGTCTGGTTTGGAATTGACATCTTTGCTGTAAAATGCTTTGGTTGGCGTGGTAGTTAGTGTTTTTCCTGATTTAACCTCGCTTCTGTATAATGAAATTCTTTACTATTTATCCACCAAGTTGTCTATCCGGAAATACTTCAATGATGATTTTCCTGTCTTGGTTCATTACAGGCTGAAATACTTGACGATTTACCCACCCTAGTAGTCTTTACAGACACCTGCCTTAGTACGTAATTCTTATATTGGTTATCGGTTCAGAATTTATGGACGAGTTACCTGTTTCACTTGTCTATGTTGGAATTCTTCTTGATTAAAAACCCACCTCAGTTGTCCATGCTGAGATTTTTGATGACTCACCTTGCATGAGTTGCCTGTGCTAAAATTCTCTTGATTTACCAGCCTCAGTTGTCTGCTGAAATTCTTGATAAATTAGCTGCTTCAGATTCTCCCATCATGAAATTTTTAATGATTTATCCACCACGATGTCTTTACGAATTCTTGATAATGTACCTCTCTCATTTTGTCTTTGCAGAAATTTATTTGCCTGCCTCATTTTTCTTGACTGAAATTGGTTTACCTGCCTTAGAAGCTCTACCCTTGAATTACCTGCCTTAGTATGTTCTAAAATACTTTGGAATTACCCATCAATTCTCTATCCTGACTTTCTTAATGAATTACCCATCTTAACTCTCTCTTGAATTTCTTAAAAAATTATCCACCTTAATTCTGTATCCTGAATTTCTTAATGAATTACCCACCTTAATTCTCTATTCTGAATTTCTGAATGAATTACCCACCTTAATTCTCTATTCTGAAATTATAGAGTTAACTACCTCATTCTCTCTCCTGATGTTCTTAAAAGTATTCCCCACTAAAAATGTTTAGCCAAATAATCTTGATGTCTTGCCTTTTTTACTCAAAACTGCTCAATGCTGAAATGTAGCTAAGTAAATAAATATTTTTTTGCTGTTGTAAACTGATATATACAGGAGCCGGCAAGTAATACTACTTGGTCAGTTGTGTATATTACTGACCAAGCAATAAATAAATAACTCATTATTGTATTAAAAACTGTGGACACACTGTTCCTGTCCTGTTCCTGTAAATGCCTCCTTATACTGAGTGAATGCAACAGCCTGGCAGTAAATTTTAGCCGATGAGGGTGCGTTTAGGCAATGACTCGCCTTTGCATTCTCGCGGCTAGAAGCCAGAAATCATCTGAAATTCCAACATGGCGGCTGCTTTAGCTCCGCCAGCTCGCAACTGAACGTGACGATAATTGAGTTTAGAAGCGATTGGAAAAATGGTTTCGTCAGGAAGAATTCTTCATGTCATTGTAACGAATTATAAGATTGCAAGCACTTACTCGAACGATGTCGGATTTAGCTAATCCTGGTAAGTTATTACCATGGCAACGACACCATTGCCATAGCAATTAATTTCTAGCTGCGAGAATGCAGAGGCGAGTCGTTGCATAAATGTGCCCTTACTGCCCATGCTAAACTGGATGCATTTTTTTTTTATTAATGTGGCTTTTGAATGGGGCCGAGAAAGAGTTATTAAACCATGCTATAGATCCACGTTTCCCAACCGGTGAGGCGGGCCTCCCTTGGGAGGTGCGGGAGCCGCTGCAGGGGAGGCGCGAGCCATTGCAGGCGCCGTTCTATTAAGGGCGCAAATTTTATGTAACGAATCGCCTGTGCATAATTCTCTCAGCTAGAATTTAATCGCGTTGGAAAGGTGTCGTTGCTATGGTAGCAACACTGTCTGGATTAGCTAAAATCGACACAGTTTGACGAAATGCTTACAATCTTAATAATGGGACAAAGAATTCCTCCTGACGAAACAATTTCCCAGTCACTTCTGAACTCGCGTAATTGACTGTTTTCGTTGCGAGACGGCAGAGCTAATATCGCCACCATGTTTGAATTTCAGATGATTTGTAGCTTCTAGCTGCGAGAATGGAAAACGAGTCGTTACGCAAACGCGCCCTGAAAATCAGTGAAGGTTTTTTAAATTTTTAACTGCATCACAAAATAAGTCAAATTGTATGACCAAAACGAAATTTCATTCTTAAATTTCTACAGATTTGTCGTGTAATCTACAGCCGTTTTAGCCAAAATTCTAGACATTTTTGTTCTGTGGCAACACTGCCTCATGAAAAAAAACTGGACAGCAATTTTTTTTTTGGGGGGGGGGGAGCACCATTGCTTGCTAGTTCCAAATGGGGAGGAGTACTGTAGAAAAGGTTGGGAACCACTGCTATAGATTATAGAACCCTTTACTTTACTAAGAAGTTCTAAAGATTTCTCAGTGGATTTTTGTTTGTTTTTAAAAACGTCTAGATTCATACTGGTACTACGGCCTTCAAAATGACGGAGGCAGTGCATGAGCGTCGCGCACCTACCTGTATATACCTTGTAAATATCGGAGGCCAAAGTTAATGCCAATTTCGAATCTAATGGACTGCAAATAGGTGGTAGTGTTTGGAGTTATTACGTGCCTGAAGATGATTGTCGGCTAAGTTTTTCCATCCACAGCAAATTGACTATCGAAAATTCACCAAGAATTGTTAAACCGTTCTTGCCTGTCTGGAATATTGCGTATATTCCTCCGTGCGTAAGTAATGTCGTTTGTTTGTTTTCCAGATTTTTTTGCAACATCGTCGAGATTTAGGCTGCACTTACCACAAAGGCAAGCTTTACCTCGTTGGCGGGGATAGAGGAGATAACCAAGTCTATGCCACATGTTTCTCTGTGAATATTTCCAATGGTGCTATTAAGGAATTGGTGGATATGCGCCACGGAAAAAGCCACTTTGGCATGGCAGTTAAGGAAGAAGAACTGTACGTACTTGGGGGCCTCAACGAGAGGCAGAAAGCAGTTTCTGCAGTCAACAAGTATCCAACAAATAGTACTTACGAGCTCTGGAAACCTGTTCATCCAATGAAGGAAAAACGCTGGTCACCGGGCGTCACTGTTATTCCTTACAGCCAAATATTTGTGATTGGTGGCCATTCTTGTTGCTGTGAATACTACCATTGCCAGAAGTGGTTTGACATGGAACCCTTGCCGAAAAAATATCGGTTAGTTTATGTTTCTAAAACCATATTTATTTTTAAGAATTGGGGAGTCTCGTTGCAGGTCGAATTTATTCGTAGTTCTTGCACTTCTATACAAATTTGCTAAGGGTGGCAGTAAACCTGGTATAGCATGAAGTTAATGAGGCTGGTGGTGGGGAAGGGGACCGGGACACCACCCAGTGCCAGCCAGGGTTAAACAGATGGATTTAAGCGTGCAAAGCTCTCGAGTGCAAAAGCCACTACTAGCCCACCTTCAGCTGCTATAGGATATATTATTTGGCATCACTCGACGTACCCCATTGTTAAACTTTTAAGCTTATAATTTTTGACGTATTGTAATTTTTGTTCATGCCTTTTCGGGGGACTAAATCGTCAGTCATTACACACTGCCTTCATCTAGATAGTTATTTTATCCTTATAGAAAACCACAATTTATCAAAATGATATAAATATTTAGATTATTTAAACCAACTTCACGGTAATGTTGTAATTGGTAACCGTCGTTTCGATCTGAGGGCTGCAGCAGGACTAAGTCCAGGTGCGCAAATGGCGAGCTATCTATCTGACATGCCGACCCTTTGGCTTGTTTGGCTTACATGTCGATGGCAGCTCATGACGGAACTGCTTCAGGTTGCAGAATTGTGAGTTAGAATGAATGGGTCTGAATGATGGGGAGGTCCCACCATTCTGTCCCATTTTTATAGCTACATAGTGTCATAGTGTCATAGAATACATAAAGTGGGTTAGAATGACGAGGACTGTTGTGACATACCATTCCACTTTATAAAGGTGGCGTAGCTTGTCTGAAGAGGACATTAACAGAATGATCCAAAAATCAAAACTGCAGGTCTGAATGATGGAAGGCCCCACCATTCAGTCCTTTTTAGAACGCTGCATACCTTGTCTGTGGTGGACCTTAAAAATATGGTATAAACTTACCGGCAGCGGATATTAACGAGAACGATCCAAGAATCAAAGCTGCAGGTCTGAAAGATGGGAAGGTCCCGAC
>JAHWFP010192830.1:9012-27932 GCA_023313725.1 Lithobius niger
ATTTATGCAATGGATATCAGACGTCCCCCTTTGCGTTATTTGTATAATATAAAGCCCAGAATTGATTTATGCAATGGATATAAGACGTCCCTTTTGCGTAATTTGTTTAAAATAAAATAAAGGCCAGAATTGTAAGTGAAAATGCCCAAACAGTATTGGCGCCAGATAATCCCCAATGGGGCTTGGGAGAAGTGCGAAAATTAGAATGACTTGTGCTAAAAATTTTGATGATTTTTTTTTTTTAGCGTTAGTGTTTTGTCGCCGGAAAGATTCCGAGTTTTCCCGACGACGATCCCGTCTATTTCCCGATAGGGAAACCACCCTTACTCTCTGGTGCCACCCCTGTCCCCAAGCGCCCTTTAAAATAATTAATAAAATGAAATTATACGCAAATTCTCAGAAACTGAAGTGATTTTTTGATTAAATTTCCCGACTTATTATTAGATTATATTAAAAAAAAACGCTTAAGCTTTTGAAATACGGACGTAAGCCTTAAAAAACGTAATGCTGTAAAGATAGACATGTAAGCCATCAGCGTTGCACTAATACGTGTACTAAAAGAATCTCCAACGTCATAAAAAACAAGCTGGAGCTTTTACACGTATTTGTACGATGGTGTTGGCCCGCCCTTCATGTCTTTTTCTTGTTTCTGTTCCTTTAGAGCATTAAGTTTTTTTAGGCTTAATCCGTAATTTAAATGCTTAAACGTTTTTATTTTTAAATACTAATGTGTTATTTTTTTCTTGGAGATATTTATGGATAATTAAATAATTAGAACTTGATAGGAGATAAAAAAATAGCGTTCATAAAATCCTGGTCGTTGTAAATACGTAAGTTTTAAGCTATAAACGTTGGAAATCGGTTCATTGGTTTGATCTCTAGGAGAGAGCAGAATTTCCCCAACTAGAACAACAACAACAGCAACAAGAATGTTGCAGTCACATTAACGTAAGGCCGTAGGCCTTGTTTTTAGAGATGCTTTACGAATTTTAAGCTGTAGGTTAGCTGCAGGATTTAATCTAGTATCCTTTTGGCTTATAGTTCAAGCCGTTAATGACTCAGCTGTGTTTGGTTCGCTGTGTCAGATTGCTAGAAAATCCTCACAAAGTTCATGTTTCGCACTTGGACTTAGTTTTTTTCGTGCTGGGTTTCAATGGGTTAAATAAGGACAGCAGGAAATGGCTCAACCACTCCGTTATCTACACAGAAATCAAGGGACAGGTCATTACTTATGTCTGGAGGAAGCCAGAGGAATTGAAAGTGTGACCTGTAACGCGCCAAATGCGTTACAATTTGCGAAGACTCCCCCTCCCAAAACCTTGAAAACAAGCAGATACAGCGACTGCCTAGTAGCACCGGTCTTCTGTGCAGTTCCTACACTTCCAATGTTGAGGCGCACACCTCTATCACGCACTGCAAAAGTTATCTCTATTACACAATCTAAAAGCAGTAGCCATCACAATTGCCGGTTTAAAATGTGTTAGCCTTTAGGGCTATTTTACATTTTAGACGTAATTGTCAGCTTTTAGGCCTAATTCTAAGTAGCAGCTAACGGAGATTTGGAATGTATAGTAAGCATAATCATTTTTGCAACACGGTGCGCCTTTGGCCACAGTTACCGTTTCACAATGCAACGCGCAACGTAGCCTATACAGATCAGTGGTAGTAGGGAAGTGCCGAGAGAGACGCTGTTGATTAAGGCAACAGCGACTCATAGCAACTTGAGGTTGCCATGGTAACATGATTTTAGGCCTAATTTTTTTTAATGCAGTTTTAATTTCGTAAGTAGCAGATAGGGTTAATGGAGAATTTGGTTCGACGATAAACGTATTTATTCATGCAACAATGCGACGAGACGAAGCTAATATCCATTTGTTTTTACTGCGTGTTATCTTAGGATTTCAATTCGACGCTCGAATGTTATTATTTAATTTAGTTACGTCGAAGAAGTCTATTAGCTAAAAGGAAGTACCAATGTTTTAATTTGCCATTTTATTTAACTGACTTGTCACACTGAATCTAACGTTGTAAACAGTGGTCGTCTCTATCTGGTACCGTGGCGAAGTTGAAAAAAGCGATGGACGGATGGACGGACGGACAAAGTCGTTGCAATAGTTTTCTCAGCCAGAACGGCTGTACAAAAGACTAAAACGATTTCCCCCCCCTTCACCCCCCAAAGTATATTCTGACTCTTCCCCTCGTCCCCCACCACAAGAAGTAGCCTTTCGTATGTCTTTTAAAGTTAAGTGTATATACAGGATTTCTTATGGACTAATTAAAAAAAAAAACATTTCGCATCGACAAGTTTGTAGTTGTGTGGAAAACGAGCCATGAAGTACAGTATATTCTTGAAAACATTCCGAGTCCGAGACCGAGATTCCTGATTCATGACGGTAGAATATCTTTTGATGTAAGGGAATCATATTGGCATTACTAAAGCGGTTGAGAGTCAGTATGTTCATGCCATTTACAACATCAACATCTGCAACATGAAAAATACCCCATGGTGCAACAACATTTTTAGAAAGTGGTTTTAAAAACAACTATGACACTAGAAATAACATCAAATCATATAAAAACTGACATAATGATGGGGGGGGGGAGTTCGTGGTTACGGCGTTTTAATAAATTTTGACTGATGAAAGTGTCTTTTTTGAAATCCAAAAATTCTTTTTCCTCAGTTCGGTCTGTGTTTTTTGTGTGCGCCCCCCCCCCCCCCCCCACCCCCACCATTGATGGGTCTAAAAAATGTATGACCCCACCATCAAAGAGTCCAAAAAATTTATGATCGCTGCAAGAAGTTCTTCCGCCCTACACCCTCCATCCACCCGGTGATAAATTTACATAAATTTGCATAATTTTACATAATAAACACAGATTTCCACTCTTGTAATTTCATTGCCAATGTATCTCATGAATGCTTTGGAGTGGAATAAACTTACTTACTAAATAATGACCAGTTCCTAAATAATAATTTATGGAAAAAATAACTGACCATTTTTATTCGCTGTGTCAACAATTCTTGTAGTCCGCCATTTGTACGGATTCATTTTTGGATAAACGGTGATCACTATTCAGCACGCTAAGTAACTGATTACCATACTAGGAACGAATCTCGTTAATGCGTCACGCTATCAATACTTACCAAAAAAAAAAAAAAAGGATTCAACAAATGCAGTTACGATCTGGGTAGTAATTTTTATAGTTCCTCGCACGCGGAATTGAAGTTATTATAATGGGATGAAGTCGTTTAACAAACATTTGTCCAAGTGATTAATAAAGCAAAACCGTAATCGTTTAGCAAGTAGACGTTCAATATCACGAGTCAAAATTTCTCGTTTTATTGTATAACTTCTAAAAAATCATTGTCTGCGTATTGTGTACTTTTGATTGGTGTATTAAGTTCCCCCTCTTTTCGTTGTTAGTTTATTTTAAATCTTGTTTATCTAGACACACGCTAGTGTGCCGCTCCAAGTAAAACAACAATCATCAGCATTTAATTGCAGAGGACATGTAGCAGTACAGTGCGATGCAACAGTGCCAGTATCTTGTATCTTGAACAAGACATTTTATTTAATTCTGGGGGAGGGCCGGAGGAATTGAAAATGTGACCTCTAACCTTTAGATGCCCAACCCCCACCTCCCAAGACCCTGAAAATAAATTACCCAAGATCCAAAAATATTCTGACCTCCAGCCCACCGCAAAAAGTAGGCTTTTTTATGTCTTTCAGGCTAAGTGTAGATGATTTCGTCTGGACTAATTAAAAAATAGCATTTCGCATCGACAGGTTCCCAATTATGAGGAAAACGAGCCGTGAATTAAAGTAAGTTTGTGAAAAAATTCAAAGAAGTGATCTTTAAACAATCTTTGGACCAAGATCCTTGATTGGTGATTGTAGAATAACTTCTGATGTAAGGGAGGCATATTGGCATTACTAAGGTAGTTCGAATCAGCATGTCCATGCCCTTCATAACATCAACACCTGCAAAATCAAAAATACCCCATGGTGCAAAAACATTTTTAGAAAGCGGTTTTAAACAGAACTATTCACCGGATGACACTAGAAATAATGTTAAAATCTTATAACAAATTACATGATTGTGGTGGTCTAGGGGCTTTCGCCTTAGAAGCTACGGCCTTTTTTTTTTTTTTTTTTTTAAAAATTTTTTTTGGTTATTATTTTATTTGTTATTTATTAAAAAAAAATTTTTTCTAATTTAGTTATTGTTTTTTTTATGTGGTATCCCCCCCGCCCCCATGATCCCCAAGCCTAAACATTACTCCCGTTGAAGGGATCCATGACTCCCTAACAATCCATGACTCCCTAATTTCCTCAGACCCTCCCCCCCCAGAGGTAAGGGGGGGGGAATTGAGGCTTAATGGCGCGTCGACAGCTTGGTCATTAGCGCCAACCCCAGAGGTAAATAATGATTGATTCCTAACGTATCTGAATTGGCTTGCAATGCGAAATTTGATCCTAAATAACGTTGCAAATTGGTTACTATCTAATGGCTGGCTGCCTGGCTCACATATATTTCGTCAGTGATAATTTTGTTTGGACTCAAGTAACGTGTACTGGGATACATGTGCAAAATTGGCTGTACGACTACAATACAACACATATTTCATATCTGTTCTGTTTTGCAGCTTGGGGGTGTCACGGGAATGGCATGAACGGGCACCTTGTAGCGGCCGAAGCTACGACATCAAGATGGTTTTGATCTTTAAATTACTTGTCTGGGTGGCCGTTTTTACTTTTTAGAAAACAGCACACTTGAACTACTGGCCCAGTATGGGTAATAGAGCGTCATGGTCCTAACTTCGTAGGCTAACTAAGTAACTTTAAAGGGGGGTATTCGCTGTTAATTGCAGCCCTGAGTTTAAATAATAAGTGGTTTTCTTAGTTAATTAACTCTAGCAATTAATCTCACTAGTAAGCAACTGGCGTTTCACAAACTCTTGGTTTATTTAAAAGTCAGTTAAATATAAAAACAAGTATTACATTTCGACAAACTAGCGTCACAAGAAAGCTTTAAATTAAAGCAACAAGAATTTTTACAATAAATTCGATTTCAAACTTCACATTCAAGAAGCAAAGAGTAAATTACAATTTCGACTAGAAAAAGTGTTCTGGGAACTCGCAAGAACCCTCTATTAAGTGCAAACCACGGGAATTACACAAAACAGTCCAAGACTATGTTTCTTAAGTCCGACCTAAGGTCAAATCTACAAGTTTAAGATTTCGTTTCAATTGTGCGACAAAAGTTCAAATCTACCGATCAACAAAAACGCTTACATGAGTTTGGGACAACTGGCCAGCGAAGTCTCTGCTTCTGCAAACCTAATTGGTTTAAGTGATCATTTAAGTGTTTAGATTAAATTCATAAAATAAACACGGTAAATAAAAGCTGGTTTTTAGAAAGGGACCATGAACCCTGAAGTTATGGGGGTGGGGGACCAGAAATGCCGATGGCATCACCTCCCATAAATCTCAAAGTTTAGGTTAGAAGTAAGTTTAAAACTAAAATTTTGAATTTAGGGACCAAAAATTAAATTCTCTAAGTTAATGCTAGCCTATACGAACCACTACCTTTGCCCGGCAAGGCAACATTCGGACGGGGACATCTTCTTTACTGAATGGCGTAGCTACCTCTGGCTTTGAAATCTGTTGAGCGTGTGCTGAGGAGTGAGGGGAGCTGGAGCTTTTTATGCTAGCAGGTCGGATTCTCGCGACCAAATCGCGGACGCCGAGGGGAGCTACGAGGGTGTGATTGGTAGAGGGCTTGGAGAACAATAGAAAAGTTGGCAGAGCAAAGGGTTTGCGTGAGAGGCCGTTTGAAGGAACAAATATACAACTGTAGTGATAGAGATAGGCCAATTTTAGTTTTACTCATGTTTACAACGTGAAAAGGCCTTTAATTTATAATAAATGCTTTCATATTGAACCACGATGTTATGCATCGCGACTATAGAAGGAAAGATCTTAATAATTGCAGGTCTTACTAGTAGGAGTGCCAGTTTTGCTTTGGGAATTGGTAGCCAAGTCGATTTTTCTATTCACAAAAACGTGTCCGGTAAAATTCGTAGTAACTGTTGCCGTAAGCTCCGGTAGTGGTGATGGCAAAAGATTATGTTAAATAATTATAAAAAGAAAAGGTTAAATGTACCAGCTAAATTTAACAAGATGCTATAACGCATTTAAGTGATTTAAGTATTATTTGCAGCCGCAGATAATTG
Source organism: Lithobius niger (assembly GCA_023313725.1). Classification (NCBI taxonomy): domain Eukaryota; kingdom Metazoa; phylum Arthropoda; class Chilopoda; order Lithobiomorpha; family Lithobiidae; genus Lithobius; species Lithobius niger. The sequence goes on from JAHWFP010192830.1 coordinate 15,251, forward strand.
GTTTGGATGGATGGAAATTTCTCAAAGACATTCAAAATCGTCACCTTAAATATGCTTAAGAAATATCAAACAAAGTGTGTCTGTATTCAAATGAGGTTAAGTACCTTCGTAGAGGCAGCCCCTCCTAATAAAACACTAAGCTAATGTATTTGGCTTTATGCCGAATGTAAATAAAAGAAAAAATAAGTACAATTTTTACAAGTGTCTAATAATGGCGGCTGGCGCTTCCGTGCGTTATGGCTCCGTTTGGTGAAGTTTTCAAATGGTTGCTGCAGCTGAACCAAGATGAATTTTAGGGATCTGTTTCCGGGGGAATTCAGATAAAGTTTTTGCCTATTAAGGGTTGAAAGTTTCAGCCGAATCGGTTCATTATTCGTGGAGTTACAGATAGCCAAAGTTGGTGTTTTCACGGCGCTGGAGCGCTGAGAAAAAAAAACTGTTCGTTGCCGTAAACGAAAATTTCCCTCAGTTTTTTGTTAGTTTGAGTCGAGGTCGCCTCTCAAATCAAGTTAAGAATCCTGCCTTCTTTACGACCTAAGTAACAAAATGTGTTTTTCGGTGGCTCTCATGCTGTTGCTGTATGCATGCAGCTTAGGCTTTGACAGCTGCAACAATATGTAACCACGGTGTCAGCCACGCTGTGACGATGGCTACCAGTGTTTGTTGGCAAGGGACAACAAAAATATTTAAGATTGCGTACTTTTTTTTTGAGAATTGGTTGTGTATTATTTTGTCCGGGTTTTTGAATTTCTATTATAAATTACGAATTGGAGGCTAATGTTTCCTATTGCTAAATCCATTTTTTGTGGATTATTGGTTGTTTATTTGTTTTCACTGATTATCATTTTTTTGGCTTGGTTTTCGTGTGTAACAATAATCTGCAGGAATGTAATAATTTAACATCCGAGCAGTCATAGTCGACACACCATGGCGAAACCGTGGTCACATATTGTTGTCGTAGATCTCAGAACAGAGGTACGCAAACTTCAACGATAACAGACACTGCCGACAACAGTAACGTAGGTGGCAACTGATTATTGTTACTTAGGCGCATGCTCACGCTGTTCCAGTGACTCTGACGCTGCAACCCGAAAATGTGTGTAGTTTGCGTTGCACTATCGTTTGACCAGTTTCGTAACAAAAGGCTTTTTCAATACTTTTCTACTTGAGATCAGTGGTCCTCAACCTGGGAGTTTGAGGACATGCCGGATATAGCCAGCCATTAGCCAATTTGCCACGTTATTTAGGATGAGATGTGCATTGAAAGCTAATTCAAAGGCATTCCCACGTAGAATAATTTTTGTCACGTGAGCCATTGTTCTCTACTTCAACCAAATCCTAGCTTTTGTGCCGCATTATTATATTTACCCAGAACTCTAAATTATATTCAAATTTTCTTGTAGAAAGACGCTACCTCTATGGCATCATGTTGTAGTAAAGTGTTAAATATGTGCATGTGTGCTGCCTATGGTCGTTTCCTTTTGGCCGTATCAATATGGCTTATTGGAGGACTTTAGTCTTTGGTTTCAGAGGTCGAGGGTTCAATTCCCGCTCTGGCAGTCTGACGTTTAAGTCCAAAAGGTAACGGGAATAGATTTACAGCTGAATTTATTTCTCCACAGCTGGTAGTTGTCGCCTTACTTGGTGTGTGTCACAATATCAACCCAGTAGCAAGGTTTCTTTACTCAACGGTGGGGAGCTGTTTGAGGAAGCTTTTCCTAACTGTCTTTAAACTTTATCATTTTTATTTGGTAATCCATTCGATTTGTATTTCGTCAGTCTTGAGCTGGTTATTAAAATTCTTCGTCACTCCATCCCGGTAATTTAACGGGCGTTTTGAAATGGGATTGGGAAAAGGTGACATCTTGCGGGACAATTATAGAGGGATAATCTTCTTTCCTCTTCTTTATCATCGAAGAATGTTCACAAGAAAAGAATACGGGCAGCATAAAAAAAGGAAATAAAGAAGATAAAAAAAAGAGATTCTTGGTAATAAACGAGGTGACAATGCCGATCGATTTCGATACTGACACTTTGATAAATAGGTTATAATTGAGTGAGCATGAACCTTTATTGCGGCTGACACGAGATGCTGAAATTGTCCTACCAGCAAAGGAACCCTTCGAATCCCTAAGGAAGAATTACAAAACCTGGAAGAAATTGCAACTTAAAAACAAAAGCAAAAAAAACGGGGAAATAGGAAGTCAATAAGTAGGGGAGAGTGATATATATATCACAAATATATATATATATATATATATATATATATATATTTATATTAATATATACATATGACTAGCCAAAGCCGTGCACAGTGTGAGATTATCGCATGTAAATGGTAAGTGTTCAATGCTTATGCAGCTGTGATATAATACAGTTTATATTTCCTTCCATAGATGCCACCTTCTGTCTGTGGCATGTTCAATGAGATTTATACGATACTTCACACTTGCTGAAGCTCGGGTGGTATTAGATCAAAGGGTTTCAAAGGGTTTAACGAGGGTTAACCACTCCTGGTGATCTGCCCTGTTGGATGTGTTGTTTTCAACATTGGTCTGTAACAACAATGGTGTGATTGAATGATACATGCCATTTACAACACGACATTAGCGGATTGTTAACGTTTTTTTCGCCCAAATCGTTGTAAAGAGCGCCATCCCATGAGCTTGTATTGGGTGCCCTACCCCCTCAAGCCCCAGATATAAAACTTAACTTTGTTTGTTTGAGAAATAGACGTTTTGTTCCAATCGGATAAATATGTGCATGGTCGAGTCAACGTGAGGGGGCGACAGGAGTGGCCACTTGGTGATGTAAGCATCAGTCCCACAGAAAAACAAATTTTACAGGATGGAAATACCTAAGAAAAAAGATCCTCAGAATACTGGGGTTACACAGAAAATACCCGCTCTAGCGGGTGGGGGGGGGGGGGTGGCATTACTTAGGAATGACCTAATACTGGAGGGTGGAAAAAAGTTGACGAATGATGACGAGGGGGAGGGGGTTGTAAATAGCTGATATCTTGATGACGTATATCCCTACCTGAACTGCCCAACCAAGGGATGTTTTTTGTGTTTTGTCCTATGTGCCCTTTCCATAAGGCCGTTTCTAATTGGTCAAGTGGTTCAGGGGTTAGGGAGCTCTAAACGACCAGATTGATTGTTTTACATTGTTTTAAACATTGTTACTATGCAACAATGTCATTCAGCAAGATGTAGACTAAACATTAAACCAAGCGATGTAAAAGTGCCTGGTACACCAAAGTAGAACGAATTAGAAAACAAAAACGAACTCGTTTGATGCTTGAGGTAAGGTTTAACTGATCCCAAGTCAAAACAACAAAGGAAAACAAATAAACAACAAAGGAAAACAAATAAACAACAAAGGAAAACAAATAAACAACAAAGGAAAACAAATAAAGTTTCAGATACGGCAGTGTTGTTTCTCGTGTGCCTAAACTGTTGCAGTGTGCACCTGGAGTTGTTAGTTATTGAGTTGTTGTCACTTTACTTATTAAGCACATTATTGATGTGATAGTGGGTTAAAATAGGCTGATTTTAATTTCTTTTACGCAAGACACGGGACACCCATATAAAAGAACTTGATTCTCTTTGCACTTTTTCCCCCAATATGTGCAGGATATAATACCACGTCTATAACAGCGTTACTCCTTGTTTACCGCTTATTTTGCACGTTTGTCAAAACTCATTGACACTAAATCGAAGCCAAAAGTAATTACTCGGACGAAGCCCGGGAAACTAAGAAAAAAAAAACGTTGTTCAAAAAGTCGACGTGTGTTCTGCAATTTAATTCGTGTCGCTTTGATTAGACTCTTTTTGTGGTGCAAAAGAAAGAAGGAAGTGGCTTCTTCAAGACGACGACGCCTCACGAGGTTTTACGAGTTTCCGCTCATGTTGTTTTTTCAACAAGCTTTTTCTTTGGACCTGGCTGCTGGTATGACTTGAATTTTGTGCTGAAAAACAATCGTTAAGTTGACGCTTAATAACTGGCAATGATTGGTGGCAGAGAATTTGTCTGGCAGGGGTCCAAGGCTAGCTAGGTGCTGCCTCGTGCGCTCGCCCGTGAATAATTGACTGGGCCGAATTAGGGGGTCCGCCGACGGGCGACGCCACTAAATGAGAAGATATTGTGCTCGGCTCTGCCAAATTTCCGAAGAACCGATAATTATAATGGAGTGTGCGCTCCAGTTCGGATCTACTTGAATGAAAGCAAAGGACGTTGGCCCGGAATAGAGAAGAAAAGTCGCTGGGATCTGGGATGATCTCCACTCAGCACACACAAGCCGCCATCCACCCCGTCACAATGTGGTTCGAATGTCACTGTGGATTCAGATAATGATTGACAATTTGATGTGTTATCAAATCAAGGATTCTCGAAAGTGTCTCCAGTTCATAACATAGTTAGAAAGAGATCAACATACACTTTTTACCTTTGTAAAGACAGTTTTAGCGTGAATGGGGGAGAGTTGAGGCTTTATGGCGCGTTGACAGCTTGGTCATTAGTGCCTACCACAGACACAGTGTACTGGTCCGCATTGCCACTGCTTCACACCACAAACACAAACCCCTAATCTAGATCCTATCATATATCTGTACCGCCTACAAGAATAGAAAAAAGAACCGGACAGGAGAACAGAAATAGTGGTAAAATGCGATATTAGGTCATATACAAACATACCAACGTGACTGGAAGTGACGTCACTTTTTTACATTAAAAAAAATGTAAAAAAAAACGAAAAAGAGTGACGTCACTTCCGGTCACGTGGGTATGTTTGACCAGTAGGCGACAACGAATTCAAATGTAAATTCTTTATTCCACAGCCTTGATCTGCAATCGTACGCTCTTTACATTGTTAAATAGGCTAAAATAAAACAAAACACAACAAACCGAGCTTCACAAACTCGCCAGAAATAACCAAACAGCCAAACGAGTTTGTCCATGCAACAATGGAAGCTTCTTACAATGAAGCTCGCACTTCGTGGAGAGCCTTTACGCAGGTTACCATGGCTTATTAAAAACACTACCAAAGCTCGGTTTACTTTGTAGCGTTATGGTTGTTAAGAAAACAATACGAAACTCACGTTTATGATTAATTTTATTTTTTATTCTCTTCTTCCAGACAAAATCCTTTAAACAATAAACGAAACGAAATGGCAACTCAGCGTGGCCTGTGTAAGTAAGTTAATAATTAAAATGTATAAACATTGCTAAACATTTAAAAAGTAGAAATTGGGTTGCAATTGGGTTCTGCTCTGAATGAATCACATCAAAGCCATTATTTTTATTATAGTAGTCCAATCCTTTCTACTTGCTATGTGTTCGGTTTGCCTAATATAAAGTCAGATTGAAAAAAAAATTATCATCACGTTCGATTTCTGACCACACAACTTCTTGCCACGACGCGTGTTTGTTTATGCAAGAACTAAGAATTTATAAAGACCTGCTTACAGGATATTTAGTTTTTCTATCGTCTTTACAACAATGTTGCGACCACACTGAAAGCACGGCCTCTATAGTTTGTTCCACATTATGTGGAACATTATTGCCATAAGATCTGCCATAAGATCTGAACATTATTGCCCTTCATTGCCATAAGATCTGCACGCAGGCGTACCGTCGGGTTGCAATGGTCAACCGGTGTTTTACTTCTGGTAATTGGTCTACCAAGGTTTGGGCTTTCAAAGTGTTTGTGCGGCCACTTTTAGAATATGCAACACCAGTCTGGTCTCCTCACTTACTGGGTGATATCGACCGCCTTGAGGCTGTCCAACGCAGATTTACGAAGGGACTTCCGGGATTCCGTGACCTCTGCTACTCTGAACGCCTTAAAAAGGCTGGTCTGGAGTTACTTGAGTTACGCAGAATCAAATTTGATTTAATCTTAACCTACAAGATCCTACACGATCTCACATCTATCAGCCTCCCCTTTTTTGATTTTGTGCCTTGTATTGGTCGAACGAGGGGTCATAGCTGGAGACTCGCAATGTCAGCCTCGTCAACAAATTCTCGCCGAAATTTTTTTTCGGTGCGAGTCATTCGGGTTTGGAACGCTCTTAGCGAGCTTACCGTAAACCAAAACACGGTGCAGGGATTTCGTCGCCACCTCAACATGGAAAATCTTCATCCATTCTTGAAGCGTTCTTGGCCCGAGAGTACTTAATTTTTTCCCATTACTTCTCATTTCATGGTATGGTGTTAGTGGCTCACCGCCCTTCCATGACCCTCCCACCCCTAGAGGTGGCAAAGATTATTATTATTATTATTATTATTATTATGTTTTCAGAAAACTGACTGGATGACGACTCGTTTCCTTGCACTAAGAGTGCAAAAACGTGTGGATATCACACTTGTAGACTCAACAAAGTTACTGTTACAGTTTACAAATGGGATGTTTACGGATTTTTTGCACTCGTAGTGGAAGAAAACGTGGCGCCATACAGTTAGTTTTCTGAAAGCATAATGTGGAACAAAGTATAGTAATGTTGTAGAATTCATTGTTGAAATTTTCATTGTTAAATGGACAAACTAATATGGCATTTTGCATAGGGCCTTAGGGCTTCGGGCAGATGACCAGGAGTGGTTAACGCTCGTTAAACCCTTTAACCCTTTTTTTAATATGGCATTTTACCACTACTGACAGACTCATCGCCCAATTAACGCTCTGCTTCTTGCGGAAGATGGAAATGGCGACGAACACCAACAAGATGGTGATGTCCAGTCAAGTAGCAAATGGTGGACCGTAAGTGGCCAGTGACACCACTGACATCCAGGAGGGATATCGCCCTCAAAAGAAAGCAATGCTCAAGGTGGTGTGGGCAAGTACGCAAACGGGCCAAACCTATTTCTCCTAGCCGATTGCCGTGACAAGCCGAGTGCCATGCCTGGACAGTACCTTCAATAGAGCGTAACTTAATGCCATATCTTGTTTGTCCTACAAGGCCTGCCAAGGAAGGGAAGGGATTAGGGAAAGTAATTCAAGGAACTGAAAGCAAATAAAGTTGCCGTTAAAGTGTCCCTCTCTTCATATTCTCATAATCATCTTCTTCTGGCTACGCGGCTGTAATAAATAGGTGACTAGCCCTGACAAAAAAGGGAAGCCAATAGCACTCACTCACACGCTAAGTCGCCTGCGCATTTTATCATTGTTTTTAAAAGGACATTCCTCCCAGCGCAATTTTTCTCGATCCTCCACATCAAGTACGGCCTCAAAGTTTTATTGACTTACCGTTAGTGGTCAATCCCTAGCTAAAAAAATCCGTTTTAAAATGTGGCGTCTACGAGATTTTCTGTTAAATATTGGTAACTTTATTTACTGCGTCCCGCACGTATATGATCCTTTGTATGATCCTTTCTATGATCCTTTGTGACGACGCAGTTTTTGCGTCAATGCTGTCACGTGACCCGTAATTCGTCTGCTAGGCTAGACGCCGTTTACGTGATCACGAGGAGACGAGGGTGGAGTGACGTTGTAGTGTTACTACGCCGAATCTCGCGACGACAGCGCGCGGGCACATGACTGCGCGTGGCTGTTATAAGGCAGGCCGGATGTTCCTGTAATTGCGCCGCGAGTCCTCTCACGGGAATTGTAGAGCAGAGATGCCGGGCCGTCTGTTAGAATGTCGCATCCCCTAATAATCGTAGATTGCACTACCAGAAGACAAAAAGGTTAAACTTTGTCTTAAACCTGAAAAAAGCTAGTTTTTCATACTAATTTTAAATACTGCTTCACCCTACTAAGGGGCCGAAAATGTACAGAAGAGACCAGAATCGATTCAGTACACGCTGAATGAGTCTGATAGTCTACCATACTTCCCTATCTATATATATAATTACACTAAATCCGCAAGGCAGCCAGCAGCAGCAGCAAGCAGGACATAACGAAGCAGTCATCTGCATCTGCAGCGCCCAGAACGCAACGTCCAGCAGCGCGAACATACGATGCCATCTACCGACCGAACGGCAACTAAATGAGGGGGGGGGGCGGACGGGGGGGGAAGGGGGGTAAGGGGAGGGAGACGACGCGAACGAAGCGAGCGACTCCGCTGCTATCTGATAAAGATTTTGTTGATAGGAGGGATGGGGAATCACGTTAAGTTGTGCCACCAGGGGGTAAAAACTCTTACAGTCGCAGTAGTCGCAACGTAAAGTCGCAGGTGGGTTACTAGAGCAAATGTACTCACCGATTGACCCAGAAGCACAGATAAGATGGCGCTGGAAATCGTAGCCCACATCGGAGTTCAAAGATGCTGGCAAATAAACATTGCGCTGTCGACAAACTGACAAAACAATTTGTGGTATTTTTACAAAACGCATACGGTAAATGTTACCTAGTACAATGTACCATCATGAAATTAGCTCTCCCTCGCTCTCCTCATTATTGTTTGCCGGCCATTTTTAAGCTGCATCATCGCAATGGACGATGGTTCGTTGGGGAAAAAAAACTTTTTCTACACACACAAAACTTTTATGAAATCAGAACAAGATGACCACTGACGTGGGCGCAGTTTACCGTATATCGTACTAGGCTGTAGTGTGTCTTATATGTTGTCGGAACGCCGAAGTTCCGGTTTCATGAAAGTTTTGTGCGTGTACAAAACAAATTAGTGTTTGTCCCAACAAGTCACCGTAGTAACAACACGTGTTTCCTCCCGTTTGTTCCCCAAGCATCCCGCTAGCGCATAACGCATAACGCATAACGCATCTGATTGTTGCTTTCCGTTGAAGTATGCTCCTCCCGTAACGAAATGAGTATACTGCTCTAAGCTCATTCATCACGGCCTTAGCTCTTCTAACCTTCCTTGCAAAGCCTACAACTCCGCATGACGAAGAAAAATATAAATTTAAACAAAATGGCCTCTCAGTTCGTATACAACATAGTCGCAATGGATTTAATTGGGCATTTTGCTTAAATGGTCCATTACCGCTATTAGAAACGGCATCGAGTCCTATTACTAGCCAATTGATAAAGAGCGTAAGTGGATGATCGGATGTAATCTATTAGGTTTAGGATTATGAGAGGGATAATGAGACACCTGTTGCTAACGTTCACTTGAACTTAAGACTTGCAATCTTCTTCTTTGTCAGGAAACTTAACTTCCGATTTGCCTCAACTCCTACGATGTTATTCAGTCCTTTTTTTTTTTACCTGTGACTTGGAGTCGGTGTTTTTCTGTGGTAAATGTTTTATGGGCTCTTATTGCATTCTTTTTCCGCCTCCTGGGAATTCTTTATTTTATTGATGGTAAATTGCATCAGTCTTGTTCCACTTCACAACTTGCACTTCTTCGTCCACAATTGGAAAAGAAGCCTCAAAGCCTGTAAATATTCTTGGCGCATGTGTAGGCCAAAGACACTTCTCTTCAATTCTTTTGTTCCACATTGTCTGCTGAATTTCTGGAAACGCAATCGGGCAGCACCAAAACACCAAAAGCCTGTTTTCGTCAGAATTGTTTGTTGAGAAACAACAATTTGCATAGGCACAAGTCGAATCCTAAGTAGACAAGAGTCCTCAAGTCGTTCTTTTCTCAGCGGCGAAGTCTGAATTAATTACAAAAGATTTTTATTTAGAATTACTAGATCGTGCGTGGTTTAAACTGACGTCATAGCTTTTCAATCCCTACAATTTCTTTTCGCTTTTTTTTTTGCCTGTTCTTATTCAATGGCAAAGCAAAACAAAACAAGCGGCTGCAGTGACTACCTAGTCACGACCCGTCTTCTGTGCACTTCTGCCACTTTTTCAAAAAAAAATGTTAAGGCGCACACCTCTATCACGCACAGCAGCAGCGATCTCTATTGTGTAATCTAAAAGTAGTAACAATCAAAATTGCTGGTTAAAGATGTGTTAGCTTTTAAACCTAGTTTAAGATTTTGGGCGTAATTGCCAAGCTTTTAAGCCTAATTTTTACCTGCCGTTTTAATTTCGTACGCAGAAGCTGACGGAGAATTGGGTTCAAGAATAATACTTTTCATTTATGCAATACGGTGTAGAGCTTATAATGAGTGTCGTTAATGAAACCCTTTTTTTTTTTTTAAATATTTTACGGTTGCATGTTCCGTAGTGGTTAAATGCGACGATCAAATGTTATTATTTCCATTGAGTTATGTCGCGAAAGGCTATAAGCTATAAGGAAGCAACGATGTTTTAATTTGCCGTGTTTTTTAAAGTCCACTTGACTAACACTGAAAAAGGCAACTGACGGACGGACGTTGCTATAGTCTTACCAGCTTTCGCTTACAAGACTCTTTAAAGTACTTAGTTTACTCGTAATGGTAAATTTCCCCTCAATGGGTGCAGGCCATGAAACTAATGATTTGAATTGAAATAATTATAAATAAAAGCAACCAAAAAGGAAAACTCCTCAACACTGCCTTTTCACAGAGTGTTAACCGATTTCATCGCAGCAGCATGACTGAATTCGAGGCTTGGTGCGCTTCCGGCCACACTTTCAAAACTGCTGCGCCGACTACTGGCAACACGCAGCTGTCATTACTCCAATCCTGTCCAGTTTAAGAACCATTAATTCCATTCCACAGTTCATAAGTAATGTGTTGTATCAAACTCTTACTTCAATGCTTTTGTAGCATAAATGATAACAACACTATTTATTGTATCTTTTCTGCTCATCCCAATTGTTAACGGTTCTGGATGACGATCTTCAATCAGGTCGTTAAGATCACTCCCACTCACCAATTCCATGTATAGCAATTTTGTCCTAAATTATTAAAAATCTTTTCCCCTTTTCACTTTTAATACTTTCCTCTTAGCTAACTTATTCAGGGTCCTGATTTGTTATAACGAAGCCTGATTAGTTGATTGGCGAGCTTCGTATCATGAAAACATATCTATCATTAAGCGTACAAAATACAAATATAAGCCAGGAAAAAACTGAATGCTCTAAAGGAACAGATACAAGAAAAATACATGTGGGCATCTCACACTAATACGCGTAAAAAATCTCCAGCGTCCCAAAACATAAGCTGGATCTTCTTTAAGACGTATTAGTGCAACGCTGATTGCTTACATGTCTTTTTTTGTATCTGTTCTTTTAGAGCATTCAGTTTTTTTTATGTTTATATTAGGGATCAACCGATACAGAAAAATACCGACTCGATCCGATACCGATTTTCCCCTCACACGCTGATCCGATACACCGATACAGATGTACCGATACCGACTTAAAAAAAAGTCAATGGGTCAGAAAGTCAAACGCATACTTCATCATTATGAAACTGGTGTGCAAGAAAATTAAATTTCTAATTTTTTTTTCTCAGTGGTGGCAGATCCGTAAATGTACCTTCGACTGTAAAAAAAACCCGAGAGTACATTGCAGATAGGCCTAATCCCAAGAAGCCCTGCCCTGATTCTGGCAATGCACACACGTTGAATTCACTAAGCTGCTGTGCAGATGACGTCATGGGATACAAGTGATGCTATGCAGGAAAGGTTTCTCACAAGCTTGGTGGAGTAGCCAGCGTGGACGGAAGTTGGTCGTATCGGCTATAATATCGGTAAATAAACACCGATACAGATCCGATACCGATACACAAAAATACCGATAATATCTGTAAAACACCGATACCGATTTTAATATCGGTCTATCCCTAGTTTATATTTGTATTTTATACGCTTAAGCATTTTTTAATACTAATGTTTGTTATTTTTTTTTCTTGGCAGTGCCTCAACTACATTTTTTTGTGGCCCGAGCGAAACCATGATAGTGGGGGGGCTTCCTTCGACCAAAATTATAGGACTTTTTTTATTCTTTTAGAGATTGGCCTTTAATTTTATTATATCGGTCATTTTTGGAAAGCCAGAAACTGTATTTCTATGTCTCTTTGGAGGACACCTAACAGACGGGACGCGGTTTTGATGGTTAGCATGGAAGTTCATGCTGCGACTTACATTACGAAACTGGCTTTGGGCCTATTACAAGCGGAGCGGATTAAAATATAAAACCTCTAGGAGGTTGCGTATGGATGATTCGATTTGTGCTGCAAAGAATGACTTGTGTATCAAATTCCCTTCTTTTCCTCAATCAGTACGAATTTGCTGGTCAAGCATCAGGGAGAGGGCAGATGGGGCTGCTGGAAGCCCTTTGGCATATTTCATGGGAGTTCCAATGGTGGTTTGATTTGTACTACTAAGAATGACTTGTGTATCAAATTCCCTTCTTTTCCTCGATCAGTACGAATTTGCTGGTCAAGCATCAGGGAGAGGGCAGATGGGGCTGCTGGAAGCCCTTTGGCGTATTTCATGGGGGTTCCAGTGGTGGTTTGATTTGTACTACTAAAAATGACTTGTGTATCAAATTCCCTTCTTTTCCTTGATCGGTACGAATTTGCTGGTCAAGCATCAGGGAGAGGGCAGATGGGGCTGCTGGAAGCCCTTTGGCATATTTCATGGGAGTTCCAATGGTGGTTTGATTTGTACTACTAAGAATGACTTGTGTATCAAATTCCCTTCTTTTCCTCGATCGGTACGAATTTGCTGGTCAAGCATCAGGGAGAGGGCAGATGGGGCTGCTGGAAGCCCTTTGGCATATTTCATGGGGGTTCCAATGGTGGTTTGATTTGTACTACTAAGAATGACTTGTGTATGAAATTCCCTTCTTTTCCTCGATCGGTACGAATTTGCTGGTCAAGCATCAGGGAGAGGGCAGATGGG